>OY294045.1:9372420-9642566 GCA_958510825.1 Brachypterus glaber
CTGTTACAATGTAAGAAATTAAACAATACAAATAATTTATTAATATAACTGATTTGGGCGGGGGTCAAAAAATGTTCAAGTAAACTGAAATTTGGTATTTTAGATTAGATTTTTTAGATTTTTTTTATTGAATTTTAGTTTATGTTTTACAATACAAGTTAAGAGAAATACATAATACATATATGTACATAAATTACTAAATAATTAGGAATTGATAGGCTGGGACACTAATCGACTGTTATGCCTAAGCAAATTGCTTGTTTGCATATTGTCAACAGAGACCCCGCATATAAAAACCTTGTTTTACAGAGTAAAACTAAAAATTCATTTTAATACAGACGCATTTTTATCTACCCAAAATTTAGAAAAACAAAACTCTTATATATAGAGAAGGAAAAAAATTGTACTCAAAAAGAAAAAGAACAATCAAGACAGGGGGGACGAACTGAATGAAGGAGGATCTTTAATCCTTAATATAAGAGGTAAAAGATAGGAACTTAAAAAAATCATTATAATTTAGGGTAACAAAGTTTTTCGTTTCTATTTTAAAGTTTTGAAATCTATTAATTTGTTTGAGATAGAGGGGTAATAGATTAAAAAACTTTGGTGCGAAAAAGAAATAACTTCTTTGAGTATTAGTTTTTTTGAAAAGTGGAACAATAAGAGAGTTTGCGGAATTTCTTGTCTCATTAGTAGTTGGCTTATGTAGCAGATCATTTCTTTTAAAAACACGTAATAGGCATTGATAAACGTAAATTTGGGATACTGTTAAGATATTAGCTTCTGCTAATAAACTTTCTGTTGAATGTCTCCGGTTTTTGTTTAGAATTACTTTAAGAATGGATCTTTGAACAACCTGGATACACTCTAATGTACTAATATAACAGCCCCCCCATACAGTAATGCAGTATCTTATGACTGACTCCGCTAAGGCGCTGTACAGGATGAACAAATTTTTCCTATCCAAAATATCTCTGAGTTGATAGAATTTTGGAATTAAAATTCTCAAGCGTTTTATCAGAGAGTTTATGTGATGTCCCCACTTTAGATGCTGATCAACCATGACGCCTAAATATTTAATACAATCTGTTTTACTAATTGACTCACAAGAGCAAGTTGGAAATATGTTACACATATCATCGTGAATTTTAAGGTTATTTATATTTGGTTGATCAGCTTCCGTAATGGAGAAAGCAACAAATTTAGTTTTGGTCAGATTTAAGCTTAGTAAACTAAGATCCAGCCAACGCTTGAGAATTTGCATACCAAGTTCTGCTTTTTTATAAACTTCATCCCAGGAACTACCCTTAAATAAAACCACAGTATCGTCAGCGTACGACAAAATAAGAGCGTTAATATCCAAGCTTCCAAGTAAATTTAGGTATAATAAAAAAAGTATTGGACCTAGGACTGTCCCTTGCGGGACGCCCATGGATATTGGAAGAGAATTACCAAGACAATCATTTATTTTAACGACTTGTAGTCTATTCGAGAGATAGCTCCTAAAGATATTAAGAACCCTTCCACGGATACCAATTTTTTCCATTCTAGATAGTAACAGCTCATGATTAACAGTATCAAACGCCTTAGCGAGGTCAAGAAAAACTGCAAGACATTTTTTGTTATTGTCTATGCTAAGTAATATTTGTTTTGTTAATTTTAAGACTGCATCCTCCGTACTAATATTTTTTTGAAAGCCAAATTGATTTTTATTTAAAATTTTGTTTTTAATAAGGAAATCCATTAAGATTAATTCATCCTCCGTCACTGGAGAAAGAAACATTGACTCGTTTTTAGTTTTTTCGCATTCTTTGAGATTTTTTACCTTTTTTATTTAAAAGCTTATTTCCAGATGCATCTTCTATGTTATATTTTTCCTTATTTTTAGTTTTTTTTGTACATGAAATCTCATTAACAGTATTCCAAATTTTTTTATAGTTTTTGTTTGCGTCTTTGATCTTGTTTTTATAAAATTCATTTTTTGTCGATTTAATTAAAGCAGTAAGCCTATTTCTATATGATTTATATTCAATATTCAAGCATAGTTTTTTTAATTGAAACAACATAGGTGGGGTGCATATGAAAAAATAGAAAAATGTTTTTTTTTGCAATACACTAATATTCTAAAAAAAATGTGACAAACCTTTTGATTTAAATCCACAAATCCACACCGTGAGGTAATATATTTGTATTTTTTAGAGGTGGCAACGTTGGAAAAGGGAAATGTTAAATTTATCCATGTGGTTTATCCCGTGGGAATTGAAAATAAAAGAAATTGAATCTCATTTCGGATCGGTGGTAGCATCCTACTTTACATTTCTAAGATGGTTATTTTGGGTTAACATTGTTATCGGAGCAGTGCTTGTCTCCTTTGTGGCCATACCCGAGGTAAGAATAATAATTATAGTCCGTCCAATTATGCAAGATAGTAGTTTAAAATTCCCGCGATTTTTAAGCTACATCATTAGTTAAAAACTCGTACCTTTTAACCTATAAAATATTGTGACATTTTTTGTCTATGACAATGATTGACGGTCGTTAAAGCTAATAAAAGAAGAGAAAGTTACATAAAAAAATGGTTATACTTAATGTTATTTTGTATGATATTGAAAAAGGTACTTTTCTGGTTTATTCTTCATACACTCACACTAAATTAGCATATTCTACATATTGTACAAAGGTAAATTATATTGAACACAAGTAAAACGTCAAATTTTTAGGTTACAATTACAACTTAAGGCCTATCCAGAGGCTCGCATGACAACCATTACAAGATACATGACGACACATCAAGCCAATCCTAGCATTACATTCTTATGTACTACTGTTGTTATGCGAGTCTTTAAATAGGCCCTTTCCAGGAAAACAGTAATGACATCTGTTAAATTTTTGAAACACTACGACTTATGTATAAATATGCTATTTATGCGCTCTGTGGTGTAAAACGGGCCGCGTCCCTTACTGTCTTGCATAACTGGACGGAGTATATATCTTTTATCAATCTTTTATCAAATTTTAGCGATTCAGGTACAGAGTTAAATATTTTTAAAGGTATTCTTAGATAAATATAAAAAATACACATTTTTGAGTAAAAATTACCATTAAAATCCATTAAAAACGGGGCAAGGGCGATTTCCCACCAAAGTCCAAATGGAAATATCGATATACCGGCATATAAAGTACGGTTCAAAAGTCACCCCCTTCTAACTTTTAAACCAGTTGAGATATCGACTTCGGAAAATAAAATAAAGACAACTATAGTCTGACACAAGGTAAGAAACCTACGACGAAAGGGGGGGGGTATGAGCAAAAAACTCTCCGATTAAAACGAATTCAAGTGAACTTGTTTTTACTTAAATATTATATTCCAGTATGTTGCTTTCTCCTCATTTTTTGCCGCATTATTTCAATACTTTAGAACCGTGTGTCAAACAATATCTTTTGGCATATATTTTATATTATATATTGTAAATTTGGTAGCTTCTAAAATGTCGTCAGGGGGCATAGGGTAGAGTTTTTTTTTAAACGGAAAGGGGGATCGTGTGATATATCATCATTTTTATTTCTATTTTTTTTTTGTTAAAAAATACAATTTTTATGATTTCTTTTCTAATTTTTTTATAGCCTTTTAAAATAAGTTTAAAAGTATTATTTATGTAGGTATTTGCATCACAAAATTAACCATTTTTCAAAAATTGTTTGGACTTTTTAAAAGAAATTTTAACGAAAATTCCCATTTTGAACCCATATTATATTATAAACTTAAAATATCAAATATATTCAAAAAGACGGTCTAAGTTGTCTTTTTAACATGTTCTGCTCTGTATGTATATATAAAATATTAATTTTTCTATTTCTGTACTGTAATAATTACATTGCGCTATTACAAACAGGGATTCTTAATGTAAATGTTATCACTACTTTTTTAATGTAGTTATTATCAAAGTCTTTTTTTGAGATTTTGAATAGGTTTATTTAATATTAAAAAAAAAAAAATGTGCAAAAATTGGAAAAATAGTATAAAATACTCGTTTCATAAGGCATTTGTCCATTAATAAAGTCGATTTGTAAGTACTAGTATTTTTTATACTACTTCCTAACCCTATTGCGAAAAAAATATTTTAATTTAATGCATATTTTTAATTAAATATTTTTCATAGTTTTTATCAAATTTGTTGAATCCGCAATAATTAAATTATTGCTATATATGTCAATTAAAATTTTTAGGTTTTACCAAGCGAAATGTATTAGAGTGTATTCTAATACATTTCGATTTCTTTCAAAATGTGGTACAAAATTTTATTTGCGGTATTACTTTTTAAAATTATAAGTGCCCTAGTGACAGTTAACTATATATCTCCAGAAGATGATGTTACTTTTCACCTATATCACCAGTAAGTACAAAAATTATTTATATTTATTAAGTTATAACTCGAAATTTTATTTTAAAAGTTCAACTTATCTTGACATTTTAAAATTAGAGTTATAACTCGGATCGACATTTCTTGATTAATTATCTGTACTACTTTTAATATACTGACCATTTAAAATTTTCAAGTAAATTCTCTATACACAAGTTATGGTAATAAATAACTATTGTCAGTAATAAAAACTTATTTGGCCTACTGTGTAAGTCAACCAACCCTGTAGTATATTGAGAGTCTTGATGAGACGAGAAGAGACGAGATGAGACAAGATAATCGTCAAAAAATTTTCTAAACTAAATTCGATATACTGTAAAAAAAATATACTGACCTAAAAACAACTAAGAAGGCTGGCAAAAAAATAGAGGCAGTACCGGCCGTCCGCCTTTGCACGGACGAGTGAATGCCCTGATTCAGGGCTGTAGACTAGAGGGGCGCCGGCGATGGGCGTTTTTTCCTTGGTCATCACAATTTAAAATTTTCCGCTAGGAGTATAGCGCTTTTTTCAGAGGTGTGGACCTAATTTTCTTATTTGTCACCAACTATTTCCGTCAGGGGTAAAGCTTTTTTCACCCAAAATTTTCTGTTATGGGTAGTTTTTTTTAGAGATAAGGACTTTTTTGCCATCAAAATTTTTTCGTTGTCAGCATTTTTTTTTTCTTTTTTTTAGTGATCAAAATTTTTCGTCACCCTTTTTTTTCAGAGGAGAGGAACTTTTTCTTTAGTCATTAAAATTTTGCAGGGTAAATCTTTGGGAATTTCTCGCATTACATCTAAATAAGGGCGCCAATGCAAACGCTTGCACCCTGAGTGCCGAAATGCTAAGGCCGGCCCTGAATACTGAATAGGGAGGCCAGTGGCCAAGCCCTGACGCTACACCCCTGTTAACATCTTGCCATCCTATTTTTCTAATAGGTTTTTATTTAATCCTCTATGGTTACCGGAAAATATAATTAATATCCTGAAAAGTCCTTTCATATTATAATACATAGAACCTGACGCTAATCAAAAACCGGATCATTCCCTTTTATATATTTTTCAGGAGTGACTTTACTACATATGACCGTCTATTCATTGGCAATGTCGATTCAGTGAAAAAGTCCAGATTTGATCCTAGAATGCCCACTAAAATTATTGTCCATGGGTGGACTCATGGAAAGGATGTACCATGGGTCATTGAAATGAGAGAAGGTACGTATGAAGTGCTAAAAAATCATTTATTTTTTTACTTTTGAGCAACAAAATAACCAAAATCTGAAAACCTAAGTCCAAACCTTTTCTCGAGAAAGTAAGTGCAGTTGAACTGTACCACTTTCAATTTATTTTTTATAACGCAACTAATACTGTATACACGGTATATTTAAAATCGGGTCCGAAATTTAAGTGGCTAAAAAATTCTGTTTTTATTTAATAACTCAGGAACTCTTTGAGGTATAGCAACTAGGTTTCGCATGTGAACTAATCTTAATAAGAGCCATCTCGTCTTATTTTTATGTACTTATTTTAACCAGGGGTGTGCGACACGGGGGGGCTTCATCAGTTTTTTGTCCCAAACTTTTTTTTGTGTAACTTTTTTATAATTTTATTTTTGGTATATGATTCCTTAGGTCAAAATACATAAAAAAGGTACTCTTATTGTAACACTTTAGGACTAACCGTTTTGGAGAAAAATTAATTTGATATTGAAGTTTCACGGTACGAGGACGAAAAATTAAATACTAAGTAGATGAAACGTTGCAAGCACCCTGTCAAAACATCGGTACTATTGGGAAAACTAATAACATGCTATTAGAACAGGGTAGCATAACATAATTACAATTTTACTACTACTCATCACTGCACAAACTAACTTGTATAATATTTATATCAAACTTTAGCTTTTTTTTTGTACACTTAATATATAATTAAAATTAATAATAAAAATATGTTTTACTTTAATGCAATATACACTAGAGCCATCTAATTTGCAAATTTCAAACTAGGTGTTTTCTTTGATTTTAAATTCTGTATCTTTAAAACATTATATTCTAGCAAAAAACTGTATATAACATTTTTTATAGGGCTTAAAAAGAGCTTTTATTTAAAAAATAATTTTTTGAAATCGGATTATAAATATGTGAGATATGCTAAAAAACCTTTTACTGTTTTAAACGCCAATATCTCGAAAACAATGCGTTTTAGGAAAACGTTGTTTATAACATTTGTTGACCAATTTAAAATTATCTTTTATATAAGTGCTAAATTAACCAAATACAATAATAATTGCCTTAATTATAAAAAAAACGCTAAGAATAGGAGTTTTACCCTATTTTTACCCCCTTACCCCCAGACAGACGGACGCAAAAAAATTTTTTACTGATTTCGACTCAGAATGGTCTAAAACGTCGAGAAATGTGAAAAAAACTTGGTCAAAGATTTTGACTTTTCGGCGAAGATTTTAATAGTAACACTAAGTGCCGATATAAAATGTTGAAAACCGAAATTTCAATGATGCAAGGTAAATTTACATCAAAAACAAAAAAAAAACTCACATACAGGTAGACCTCAGCTTGGAAGACAAATGAATAAAAATTTATTCTATCCAAGAAAAGATCGCAAAAAGACGATTTCCGTAAAAATCTAATTTACAATAAATTTAAAATTGCCCATGGGTAATCTCATGAGGTGTTTTTTTAATGTACTGCTTTTTATAATTATAGCAATGGCAAAAGTTGGACAATGGAACGTCATCGTCATCGATTGGGCTCCACTATCTCACTCAATGTACTTGGAAGCCAGACAACACACCCCAATCGTCTCCAAAGAGTTAACCAAGTTTTTAATTTTTCTCTGTGAGTCATTCGCCTATCCCATGTCACTGGTGCATCTAATAGGTCACAGTATGGGTGGACAAATTTCGGGATATACGGGATATCTGGTCCAGCAAAATCAATCCCAAAAAATTGGCAGAATTACCGGGTTGGATCCTGCTAGTCCACTCTATGAATTCCCTGATAAAGGACTGGATGAAGTTCTGGATGAGACAGATGCTGATTTTGTTGATGTTATTCATACGAATGCTGGACATTTGGGGATGCTCAGACCTGCTGGACATGTCGATTTTTATCCCAATGGTGGAGAATTACAGCCAGGATGTGGATTTTGTAAGTGGATTATTACTAGGGTTGCCAACCTCCCTTTATTTCAAAAGAAGAGTGCTTTATTTTCTATTTATGTCCTTTTTCCTTATAAGACCCTTAAAGGACATTAAGTCCTTTAAATTTACGATTGATCTTAAAAAATGTGAGACATTTATTTATAATAATTTATTGTAGTTACATGTGTCACAATTGTTTTTAAAGATCAAACGTAAAAAAGAACACATAATAATTATTATTAATTATTATTATTAATTATAATTAATAATAAAGCTTATTATTATAATTAATAATTACGCTTTTATTTTATTATTCCATCAATCTATTTTCTAATCATCGTACAGAGTGATATTGGTAGACTGACAGTTTCGGGCTGCTGGCCCTCTTCAGTATCAAGAGTCAACTCTGCACGCTGATTAAGAAAATTTTTTTAGACTTTATTCGCAAAAGGAATATATTCATTATATTGATGTAGACTTGTCCGCCATCAGATATACAGGGTAGGGAGTTTTTTTTAGACAGGTCTATGTCCTTTATTTTAAGGATTCAGAGTTTGCAACCCAAATTATTACATACTAGGAGGCCACAACCCACATAACCGACACGGGTGAATGCCGGGGTGCACCTACCAAATGATAGGTACAACCTTAAAAAAAATCGTTGAGCAAACAATCAGAAAATATGCCTTTTCGGATGCCAATAAAACGTTATCTAAAAAGAAAATTGAAAAAAAAATGATCCTCGAAAAAACAAAAAAAAAGACACTTAAATCCGCAGTCATTTGCCGATAAAAGTTAAAGTCGAATTAAATTAATATTTACTTTAATCAAAAATTAAAGTTTTACTAGAAGATTTCTTGGCGCATTTTTTTGATTCTTAAGTTCCGGCCGAACCGTGAATTATTTATAATTATTATAACCAGTAGTAGGCGTAAACTCAGTTATGACTCATCAACGTTGAAAATAAACACAGAAACATAGGCTTACAGAATAATTTTTCCGAATTATGTGGGAAATTTTTATAAAGGTCACTAAATCGAAATATTTCACCACTAATTTGTTACACACAACAATATTGACTATAAATATTAACTATACATATGTATATACACTCCCGGACATTAAATTCCGGACACCTAAAAAATTACCATTTTTTAAATTCAAATATTTCGAAAACTAATTAATGGATTTGATTGATTCATTTTATTGTTTTAAAGCTTAAACATTCTCTACTTTGTTTGTATTAAGAATGATTAAAAAAAGTATTTTTGTATTAACAGCAACAAAAAATGTACAACTGTGTTTTTTGTCCCATCTTCTAGGACTTGCATGGTACACCACTGCAACTGTTTATCAAATTTTTAAGGTCTCTCTTATTGCCGCAGTTTTAATGATTATTTTTCTTTTTTAGTTTTAAAGCTTATCGATAACTTTTTTCCCACCTTACTCGTTAAATCGAATCATTAAAAAAATCAAGATAATAAGAAATAAAAATTTAAATATTTAAAACCTCGCAACAACGCGGGGGTCTACGCTCGCATAGGCACCGCGTCGCGACGAGGCGCCTATGCGAGTACTGGAAATTCCCGAGTACTGATTATAACCTAATTATTTTTTAGGGATTTGTAGTCACATGAGATCTTGCGAATATTGGACGGCCTCAGTAAAGAATCCAGAACTATTTAAAGCTTATCCCTACGAAAAATGGGATACCTATGTTACAGCTTTCGGGACTTCTGTTAAGCCAGAACCAGTACCAATGGGCATTGCAGTGGGACCGCAAGTACCCAGTGGTTCATACATTTTGGAAACTAATTTTGAAGAACAGAACTATCTCGAAACGAAATCGACGATTTTTGATGGTTTTTACAGCTTACTGAATTAAAATAATAATAACTAATACTTTGTTTTATTCTCTCTCTCTTTCTCTCTTCCTTTTAGGTATACCCAGGGCCGGAGCCTGGGGGGGGGGCAGGGAGGACTAAGCTAAGCCAAGTTTGGTAGAAACCGTCAGGGACAAAGATTTTTTGGTAATTTATGGGGTGCCAATTTTTTTTGCAGGGGCGCCACGTTTGGTAGAAATCGTAAAGGACCAAGCTTTTTTTAGTAAAGGGCGGGCTACAGCCCGCCAAATTAAAACAAAAGACAAACTCTTAACAAAAGTGTCACTTTTAACTTAACATTTCCAACCGAAATATGTCACTTTGGAAGCGAATAAAAACCCTATTTTGATTCTTTTTCCAAAACTCTATGTTAGAAAATCATACTTTGGTCCATAAGTATTTTTTTTTCAAATGGAAAGAGTTTGGCTCATTAGGTTTAAATGAGAGAAAATTTTCTTACGAACATTTTGATACCACACATAAATAGTTTATTTGGAAGAAGTTAGCATAAAAACAATAATGATTTACAATGAAAATTTATGTAAAAAAATTACATGACCTGTCAAAAATTGACAAGTCACACATGCTTGTTCTTAGAACGGATTTCTAAATCGAAATAGGTAAAAAAATACAAGGTGTTCCATTAAAAAAATATATATTTATTAAAAATTAAATCCTCCATTTTATAGCCAATGTAAAATTGTATAAATCACCAAAGTTTCGGCTTTATCGAAAGAAAATTAATTTTAATTTTAGGCTCCACCCTTAAAATTAAAATTAATTTTCATAAATAAAACTCACCCGGCACAAGTAAACTCCATTCAATGAGAAAATACGACGTTACAGCTCGTAAAGTAAGTAGCACTCTGTAGGGTAACTGAAACTTATTTCATAAGACTTAATATATGATTTTTGTTTATATACATTTTCTATAAAATATTTTCTACATTATGTATCAAATCTTAACAAATAAGCTTCAGTTACACTACAGTGCTTTTTAATTTACGCGCTTTGACGTCAGAGTCGTATTCTCTCGTTGAATGGAGTTTATAACATTACAGTTAACCAGTAAGATACTTGAATGAATACCATTTTACCGCTCTGTAATTCTTAGTTGCTAGCAGCGGATCCCCAGATGGCAGGAGACCGTAAATCCACGTTGGCCGAAGAAAAATACAACGCTACAAACTTCCTCACGCTGTGGGACTTTGAAGGGGTTTTTAAATATTCGCCTTTGTTTTATGGATGGTATACGAATTTGGACTCAAACCACAGAGGATACAGATTGCCTTTTGCCTATTTCGTCACGGGACTGGTAGTTTATGCTTACAGTTTTTTCGCCACGCTTAGAAAGTAAGTTTTGTTTACGAGCCCCTCAGTTACCGGCTTGGGTACGGTTTTACAAGATCTTGTGACACCGTACTCTCGAGGGATGGGAAATTAAGTTTTAAAAACCCGCACCTCCCTCCTATCCCTATTTCATCCCTCCTCACCTCCTAATATTATTTTAAAATTACGGTCAGCATAAAATTTGCAGTTTAAGTCCAAAGTTAAAGAAGAAGAAATTAATTTTTCTGTAAAATTTTAATTTGGCTCTGGTCATTTAATGTCAAATAAAGATATTTGTTTATTACTTTAATTTAGATTTTTTAAAATGACTATCACTAAAAATATAAAACTGCTGAGAACCTTAAAAGTTATATCTCTAAAGATTTGACCTATAAGCAGACATTAGTGCATTAGTCATTATTGAAAATCTAACTGAGCACATCACGGTGGGCTTTAATTTTTGATGGAATAAAAAACGGCTACACCTACGATTTTGTTCTCAACGAACATGTAATTCTGAAAGCATTAGAAACAATATCCCGTTGTCAGTTATATGGTGTTCGATTTTTTCATCTCCGTAAGCTTAAAGCCCACCGTGACATGCTTTTACATTTTACATTTCAACACTAGGAAGTTACTCATTTTTGTTTCTTTATACTCAAGTTAAAAGGTAACATTTCTTAGTACAAAATTCAAATATTTACATTTCACGTTTCCTACCAAATTTACTTAACCCTTAACCCATGAGGCGGAATATTTTTATTCAAGGGGATATCCGATGGATATATTCGTTTACGATATAAGTATTTAAATCTAGAATTGAACATTGGAAAAATGCATCTTTAAAATTAGTCCCTATATTTTAAATGGGACAAAACTTAAAAATTCTACAGAATTATTCCGAATTTTGCAATGCCCAAATTTTACGAATTGTTGATGTAGGTATTTATTACATATTTTAATAGATTTCACAGATTATAATTTATTGATATTCTGTGTATTTTCCTATGCTATTTTTTGTGTTATTAACCTAAAGAGCTTTTATGTTTCTTAGTCTTTTGGAACTAGCTTTTAACAGACTGATGCTGTCGTAATTTTGCGCAAGAAATACTTAAAAAGTTACTTCTTGCTCCACTACAGAATTAGAAACTAACATTTACAGCTAAACCATTCTAGAAAGAGCCGTGTTTTCGCATGTGCTAGATGACCACCAATGAAATGCTGGATACGTAACAACAGGCGTACCTACGCTTCTCGTTATTTAATTGGTAGTAATCGCACGCATGCAAAAACAAGGTTCTTTCTATAGTGGTTTACTCATATTTAAATGACGTGGTCTGAAAGACACCACCTTACCGGTTAAGGGTTAAAGATACCTTTCGCAATCTCGAAAAAAAAAGTCATGTTTATTTTTTTATTGTCGCATTTATTTATTTATACGTGAATGTTTGTTTAGGATGGCGGAAAACTCACGAATGTCAAAACTTTCCGAGAAGGATGACGAATGTATATTTTCCTGGAAGCTATTCACCGCGTGGGATTACATGATTGGCAACGCCGAAACGGCTCACAACAGAGTGGCGTCTATCGTCATGGGGTTTAAAGAAGCCCTTCTGGAAGAGGCCGAGAAAAAACGAGAATCCAGAAAGTAAAGTTTTTTTTAAAGCTTTATTGAGCAACTTGAATAAAAATTAAGCATTACTTTAAAATTTTATGCAAGAGCTACGTAATGCAACATATTTGCTTTCTTTCGTTATATTAGCTTTTATATATGTTAACTAATATTTTGTTATGTTATGAAATAAACGTCTAACCCACTTTGTAAACGTCTAACCCACTTTGTAAAATGAGAGTAGGTTACAGAACATTTTATCCAAAATCTTTTAACGGAATTGAATTACACATTTTGTACAAGTTCTAATATATGAGTAAGTGAAACAAATTCCTTTCTTAAGTGTTTTGGTCAAAACGTTTAAAAGTTATTAGGAAAGAAGTTTAAAAATTTACTGTCACCTCACACGTGGAAATAGGTCTTAAAAAAATAGCAAACTTAGGTGATGATAAATTATTTAAGCAAAGGGTCTGTAAAATTCAATTCAACGTAATCCTAATGAGCGCCAGTTCTTAAATAGTGGTAAAAGTTCTTCCGCAGACTGCATGCACAATTCTAATAGTGTTTTTGTTGCTGATTTCGATTCTATTTCGATCAAATCTGTATCTCTTTCCGTTTTTTAGAAATACCCTGCCGAAAATTCGAAAAAATTAAAAAATGTAAATTTAGGTGGACAATAAATAAATTATGGAAGCAGTTACGCAGGTTTTCTATAGCTTGAATTCAAGTTACATATTTGCTCTATAAAACCGTATTGAAAAGTATCTGGATTTTATTTCCGGTGTCCAACGGAAGACTAGTTTTTAAGACATCTGCAATGAAGATTCAGTGTTGCTGTTTAAGACTATTTTGGGCAGTATATGTCATATTTATCCAAATTTACAAACACATAGGCTTGACAAATATAATAAATTTGACTTTTATAAAACTGCTAAACAAAGATAAATTCACCTTCTTTTAAACAGCATTGCAGAGGCTTCAAAAGCTATTCGTTAACTGAACTTTTAAAATGATTTTGAGACATTTTTCGTAATTATTTTATAGAGCATAGTAAAACTAATTTAAACTAGAAATAACTTTTGTAGCTGCTATAATAATTTAAATATGGGCCTCCAAAAATGACATATTTTAATTTTTATAAAATTTTGGAACGTTTTTTCTCAAAAATGGGAACAGATAGAGATTTTATCTAAACAAAATCGAAAACAGCAACATAAACACTATTAGAATTGTGCAAAAGAATTTTCAGTTTGTTAATGTTGTTTAGTATGCAGTCTGCGGAAGAACTTTTACCACTATTTAAGAACTGGCGCTCATTAGGATTTTGTTCTCAAAGGTTTTGAAGTTTACAGACCCTGGGCTCGCATGATTTATCATCACCTAAGGTGCTATTTTTTTAAAACCTATTTTCATTTGGGACCTCACAATGTGGTTTAGATAGTTATTGCATAACATTAAAGTATTATTAATTTTTTAGCTGGAAAGTAATTTTCTTCAGAATCTTAGTCAACACCGTGGTAGTCGGATTACTGTGTTTTTCTGCTTTTGCTGTAATTATGGTGGTCAAAAGGTCTACCGAGCCGGAGGCCAATTTGACCGTATGGCGAAAAAACGAAATTACGATTGTTATTTCGACGGTTACGACCGTCTTTCCGATGCTCTTCGAAGTACTTGGGTTCTTGGAACAGTACCATCCTAGGAAGCAATTAAGGATTCAACTAGCTAGGTACTTACCTCCAGTACTCGGCGAATTTCCAATACTCGCATAGGCGCCGCGTCGACTTTAGCGTTGACGCGAAATTTTAAATATTTACATTTTTATTTATTTTTATCTTGATTTTTTATAATGATTCCATTTAAACGAGTAAGGTGGGAAAAAAAGTTATCGATAAATAAAAACTAAAAACTTTCGTATTCTTAAAAGATATAAATCGAATGTCGGTTTTTTCTTTGAAAAACACTGATATATATATATATATATATATATATATATATATATATATATATATATATATATATATATATATACATATGTATAGTTAATATGTATAGTCAATATTGTTGTGTGTAACAAATTAGTCGTCAGATTTGTCGATTTAGTGACCCTTATAAAAATTTCCCTCATAATTGGTCAAAATTATTCCCTAAGACTATGTTTCTGTGTTTATTTTCAAAGTTGGAGGATTGGACTTTTTTTTTATAATTTTGAAAAGGGAAAAAATAGAAATTATTGCGATATATTTTAATTTCTCGTATTTTTTTTTTTTTTAATTAACACGTTGCGGTCAAAATGTACCACCGGTGTTACACCGAGGTCTGTCCTTCTAGGCACGTCGCGACGTGCGCCATGGCGCAACCCGTACACTGTTTTATTCTCAGTTTATATGGCATAAAAAAGGGTTTTAAGCAAGCATTTTCAAATATTCCAAGATTTTCAAATGAAGAATTAAGAATGAAAAAAAGAATAAAAAGTTAATTTTTTTGAGAAGGTTGTTGATTTTTGTCTTCCACCGCAACGTGTTTTGCAGATAATTTTTTAAATTGTTTTTTATCAAAAATATTTTTTATTTATTTTTTTGTGATTGAATAAGTACCCACTATACTGCCCTGATAAACTGATAAATTTAAGGGCAGTAAGTGACAATAACATCGTTTTAAAAATATTACATAAAAAAAAAAACGTAAAAACTCCGCTATGCGACAATGTCACTTACTGCCCTTTACTTTAACGGGGCAGTATAACATTGGTCACTCGATTGAGCATGAAATAAGTTTGGCTATATTTCTTATTATTTTGTTATTAAATGCCCCTCGTATATCGTGGTGAAGCAACAAGTTGTTAGAAGCAACCCAAATAACAATTATCTGTATAACTGGTTGTCAAACTTGTGGTACAACATGCTTCCACTAAATAATTTAAATTAAATGTTCTTTTAAAATAAATAATACGCTATTAACAATCCCTTTCTCAATAAAAAAACATTATTATCGGATTGCTTTTTTAAAAGGCTACAGCCTCCTTGTCAGACCCGTAGATATGGCTGCCACTTTTTTAACTTATTGCCTACAAATATTAAAAATCAGTCTTATTCAATTACGACTTTCAAAACCAAATTAATAAGATACTTATGCAGTAATGCTTTTTATTTATTAGATGATGTTAGAGGGGGGTATCTACCCCTCTCGAGAATCTTCATTTGTTATATTTTTTTGTTATTTTGAATAAAAAAATTAAAAATTAAAATAATAGTGGGCAATTTTTATTTTTTTCTTTTGTTTATTTTTTTTTGGTTTAAAATAAAATCAGTTTTATCATTTTGTAGTTATACAATTTGTTTTATTCCCATAAGTGGACTTTTTTTTGTAAAACTGTTTTTTTTTAATACATATTTGCAATTTTGGCGAATGCGACACTTGAGACTACCCCCCCCCCTCCACTGCTAATTAGATATTAGATGTCCTCTTAGGGATAAAACTGTTGGAAATTAATAATTGTTTTATATTTTTCAGGATTATGGTACTAAATTTATTGAATTTATATTCTCTAATATTTGCTTTGTTCGACAAAATATCTGATATGGTAATTATCTTACATTTGCTAAAAAAAACAATATGCTGGAAATACCTTCGGAAAATTCCGAGGAGTGAATCACTACGGATCCCCTTGTACAAATTTTCGAAAATCTTTCAAAAATCTCAAAAATATTCAAACAAACAGTAATTTTCGACAAGAGTTCTTGTTTAGAAATCTCGTAAATCTTATCGAAAATCTCAAAAATCTAAGATTTTTTTATGTCGTAAATCTCTGGTCTAGCTAGATGTAGTAGGGACAGGTGGGCCACCATGAGACTAAAAGATTCAACCCTAATTATTTCAGTTGTTATTAAAAATATATCGGTCAAATCAATTTTGAGTAATTATGCTACCTTAATTAAACAATAAATAAAGTACTAAAGTCCAATATCTCTTTCGGCAGAGACTGGGGCCACCATGAGGAAAATTTTGACGAAAATAACCATTTTAAACAAAACAAAAATAAACTAAATTAAATTGTTTGATATTTACAAATTTAAAAAATCTATATAAAACATTTTACTATTCCTTAAAACGACTTTTGTTTGATTAACGCAGTCGTCCCTCCGAAGTGACTGATCGATTTCGTGCTTTTTAGCCGTCCAGCGGCCAAAAGATTAATGCGATGATTGTTTGTCATTACTTTCCCGATCAGCGGCCACCTCACAATTGCTTGTTGGGGATTGTATGCTAATTAATATCTAAACCACCAAAAATTAAATTTTCTGATGCCTGAAATCATTAATATTTAAATATAACTAGCTACATATTTACACAGTAAAGCTTTACTTTTTTCATTATGCTTCAAACACATTTATGAAGTCATTAAACGTATTTCCAGCAATATGTTTTAGTCCCTCCTACATATATCAAATTTCTAAATAGAGAATATTCTAATTCTGTTTCAGACCAACGAACTGCAAGAGTTTGAAAATCTAACGAAAATAGTAACAACTACAACATCTGACTATAATGGTAATCTATATGTACTACCCTTCTAAGACGAGTTGTCCTATCTACAAATTAGATGTTTTGGGATATGGCCAGTTTTATTATTTTTGTTTGCACCTTTTGAAAACATGCTTAAATAAATATAGCATTGCGTTCTGCTTCATTTAAATAAAAATACGTGATATGGGAATGTTCAAAAAATATATTTTTGTCAAAGCATAGGGAAAGTTGAAGTATTACGTAACGCAAATTTTGATCATTTTGGACCCCCCCCCCCTGTAAGGGAACTTTCAAGTATTACGTAAAGCTCCTAGGGGGGGGGGTAATTTACGCCCATGTTAATGGTATAAGAAAATAGCGTTACAGGGGGGGTCCAAAATGATCAAAATATGCGTTACGTAATACTTCAACGTTCCCTATGTATTGACAAAAATATTTTTTTTTTGTCAGAAAAATAAATTGTCATACTAAATGCATTTGTTCTATCTGAGAAAGTTAGGACAAAATGATCTAAAAAGACCAATCAAATTACTAAGATCTGTAAAGTTAGTCCTAGTCCTGACTTATTCGTCTAGTAAAGACTAGTTAGGACAATTTTACTTAGAAAACATTAAAAATTTTCAACATCTATGTGCAAAAATTTACTTTTTGAAATAAGCACACAAAGTCCTATAGGACAAATATCTTAGGCTAATTTTTAAGATTTGGGTTTTAAATATGACATTTTTTTTAGTAGGCACATAAGGCTAGTGTAAATCAATACAATGGTGTGCTTATCTCAAAAAGTAAATTTTTGCAGATAGGACAACTTATCTTAGGAGGGCATTGTAGTGGTCGGCAACCAACAAAGGCAAAAAATAATTCCCTAAACTCTAGAGTCTACAGTCTGGGATATCACACTATCATAAGCAAACTTATTATTTGGAACGCACATTACGTTCCAAAGTTATGCGTGATCAAACATTAAAAAATAACAAAGTCACACGTCGAATAAATAACCTCCTCCTCTTTTGGAAGTCGGTTAAAAAAACAAAAGCAATGGCATGCTATAAGCAAAATGGCGAGCCGAGAGTAGGCAGTGATATTGTTAGCTCCTGTAAAAATTTTAAATTCGTAGTGTCCAGTAGCAATATTGACATAATAATATAACCAAATTTAGTAAAATCTGTGTAGTGAAAATTGTGATAGTAACCATGGCCTCTCTAACACTCAAAACATTAGAAAAGCGAATAAAAGACATGAACGAGTCGTTCGAAAGCAAAATGGCGAAGTTTCAAACGGATCTCAAAGGTAAAAAATGTGTAAAGAATGGGGAAGCAGCTGAGAAAGTAAGCACAGTCGAAGATTTTATACTGGAGGAGACTTTTAATATCTTTAAAAAGTCAATTCAAGATCAAATGGACAAGTTAGAATCCGATTTCGAAAAAATTAAGGATGAAATCTCTGCACATAAAAATAAAAATTGTATACTAGTTCATGGCCTCCCCGAAACTGAACAAAATACTCAAAATAATATAAGTGTTACGTACGATGCAGTTCTAAATTTATTTAATAATAAATTAAACATAGAAATAACAAAAAATGATTTAAATTTTTGTAACCGGCTGGGAAAGCAAAATGCCAATAGAAAAAAACCAAGACCTATATTAGTTGATTTCTCAAACAGGTGGAAGCGAGATAGCGTATTTTACGCAAAAAAACAATTAAAAGGCGAAAAAATACTGATAAGCGAGGTGTTGACGTCGAGCAAAGTTAAACTCTTCAAGGAGGTGCGGGGTGTAATGGGAAAGCTATGTTGGACTTCTAATGGCTGTGTTATTATTTTGGTTGACAATAAAAAGGTTGAAATAAACAATCTGGAAGAATTAAATAACTTAGTGCAAGAATAAATTTATAATATAATTAATTAATATGTGATGCAAATGTGAGTGCACTATTATTTTGCTAATCAAGTCAAATCAATAATGTAAGTAATTGTTAATAAATTTTTTGTGGGACAATATTTATAAATGCCTAATTACAAACAGAATATTATTATATTATTAAAGAGCATTTGGGTAATCTTGGGCATTAGGTATACTGTAATGATGATTTTGGTAGGTACATTAATTAATACGCATCATAAGTTATGTTCATAACTAATAATAAGTCTGTTAACCCAGACAGCACATGACATCTTAAAGACGTATTTTATAGATCTTAATTATGTCTAGACGCCTAAAGACATAGAAAAGATATCCTATGTACTTATTTTTAGGGATGTTTAAAATATATCCGATTATGATTTTTTTTTTTTTTTTTTTAAGTTAACAACCCATAATTTTTATGGGGATTACTTTTTAAAAATTTGTAGAATTGACCCTTATAATAATGTTTTTCTTCTTTCCTAAAAAGTTACGTAAAAAAATGACGAGTGACGACATTTTAAGATCTCTTCAAGGCGTCTTTGTGCTGTCTGGGAAGTATCTATCTATACCTTTTTGATTATTTAAAATGACTTGATATAACCTGGAGTACGTACTAAAATTCTTTAAACCAACTATGTACTCGGGAGCTAACTGGTGTTAGTTAGTTTTTTTCTTTTCCTTGGTCTTATATTTATTTATTTTTTTTTTTTTCTTAAACACATCAATATTATTTACCTAACTAAACAACACACACATTTTTTTTTTGTTTTGTTTATAATACTTTAAAATTTAATTGCATTACTGTTTAATTATTTTTTTTTATATATTATATATATATATATATATATTTTATTATTAAATAGTCATACATAATTTTTATACATTTAATAAACACAAGTATGACTTATAAAATCTAAATGAAAATTGCGCATATTAATTTAAGATCAGTATTCACGGGATTTGACGGTTTTGTAGACATAGTGAATCAAAATAAATTCGATATTGTTGTAGTGACGGAATCATGGCTTAAACCTCACCATACAAATGACGTGGTTTTTATACCAGGTTTTCAGATTCTCAGAAAAGATGGAGTAGGCAGAGCGAGAGGTATGTTGGCGTATATTAGAAATACTTTGAGGTATGAGGAAGTCCCATTTTTTCTGGTAAGTGAAATTGAACACTTATTTTTCAAAATTAAGTTGCAAAATAAGACCCTACTAGTCTTGTCATTCTATAAACCTCATAAAGTAAATGAAGCGGGTGCCATAGCTGACTATGAAAACGTTTTGTCATGTCTTAGTCATAAGGCTGATGAAGTTGTGTGCATAGGAGACCTCAACACAAATTTTCTTGAAATTGATAACTCTGTAGAAAAATGCTTTGAGTCGTATAATTTTACGCAAACACTTAAAGAGCCAACAAGAATAACTTGCAAAACGCAAAGGCTTATAGACCCTATACTCGTCTCTAATATTGACATTATAAAATCATGTGGCACTATACCAATGCACGATATAAGTGATCATAGGCTTGTGTATGCGGTCCTTAACTTTAAATGTAAAAAGCCTCAACCGAAATATGTTACATATAGGTGTTTTAAAAATTTTAATTCTGATTCATTTTTGAGAGATCTCTATAACATGCCTTGGGATGACATTATATATATACACAACATTGATCAAAAAATTGAAAGATTTAACGAGCTCATTACCTTCCTATTTGATGCTCATGCTCCATTAAAAACAGTTCGTATTACGAAACCTAAGGCACCCTGGTTAACACCACCCTTAAAATCAATGATGAAACGGCGTGATTTAGCGTTACAAAAATTTAAATCTTCTGGGACTGATGATGATTGGAACCAATACAAAGGTTTACGTAATGAGACTTTAGGCCGGTTAAGGCAAGAAAAAAAATCTTATCTATTAGAATCGTCATCCAACAATGATATAAAAGAAACTTGGTCTGCGCTAAAAAACCTCAGCGTTAAAAGTAAAAAAAATAATGATATTCCGTTTCATCTTTCCAACGTTAATGAAATTAATAATTTTTTCTCCTTAATTTACCAGAATAAACCAAATTGTAAAAAAAGAATTAACTTTTATAAAAATAAAAAAATTACTGAAAATTGCAAATTTGGTTTTAAATTAAGTACTGAGGATGAGGTCAATAAATTATTAAATGACATAAAAACTCAAGCGGTAGGTGTTGATGGTATCAATGCAAAAATGCTAAAAATTTGTTCACCTTATATTGATAAATATATATTGCATATTATTAACTCATGCATTGAGAACCAGTATTTCCCTAAAATATGGAAGTGTGCGGTAGGGAAACCGTTGGCAAAAAAGTCCAACCCAGAAACATTTTCTGACTTAAGAATAATTAGTATTCTACCAACGATTTCGAAAATCTATGAAAGAATATTATTTAAACAAATTGTTGATCACTGTAATTTATATAATGTCATACCCTCCAATCAATGCGGTTTTAGGAAAGGCTTTAGCACAGCAACTGCCCTTGCTACTGTAACTGATGATATAATTACCAATTGTGATAATGATTTTATTACGGCCTTGATTCTTTTAGACTTTAGCAAGGCGTTTGATACCCTCGATCCCCATCTTTTGTTGGCTATTTTAAAGTATATTGGTTTTGACGAAGAATCTCTTAATATAATAAAGTCGTACTTTACAGACCGCAAACAGAAAATTGTTTTAAACAACAACACATCCTCTTTTACTGACATTTTTTCAGGCGTACCTCAAGGGAGCATTCTTGGTCCTCTGCTTTTCTCAATTTATACCTCAGACATTATAAAATCTGTAAGTAATTGTTCCACAGTTGTTTTTGCCGATGATACGCAATTATACTTTAAATTTAAAAAATCTGAGTACAGAAGGGCTAATGAACTTATAAATAATGATCTGAACCAAATATTTCAGCTGTCAAATGAGCAAAATTTAAAATTAAATGCAAATAAAAGCAACGTGATATTTTTTGGGAACAAGCAGATGATCAGGTTTGCAGAGGACTACTTGAATGTTGAGATCGATGGAGTCAAACTTCCTTCAACTGAAGTCGCAAGGGATTTAGGAATGTATTTAGATAACGAATTTAGATTTGTAGATCATGTGAGTAGCTTAATAAAAAAGTCAATGTCTTCCTTAAAACTGCTATATTCTAATAGACATATTCTCAGCCAAAAACTAAAGAAAACGCTTTCAGAATCCCTTGTTCTTTCCCATTTCAACTATTGTGACTTTATTTACGGGCCTTGTCTTGATCAATACAATAGATTTCGAATACAAAAGGTACAAAATAGCTGTTGTAGATTTATTAAGGGCGTTACTAGGTACGAACATATTTCTCCTATTATTTCGGAACTGAAATGGTTGAATATGGAGCAAAGGAGAAATCTTCATCTTTTATGTTTTACTCACAGATCAATCGGTGCAGATGCTCCTCATATTCTCGCAAAAAAATTTATAGCTAGGGACCAAATACATTCGCTTAACACAAGATATAAATATAAGTTAAATATGCCCAGTTTTAAAAAAGCATTATTTAAACGCTCATTTACTTATAACTCCATCTCACAATACAATAATCTACCAGATTCACTCAAATCCCTTAAATACGATCAATTTAAAATTAAATTAAAGCAACGTATGCTTAGCAATTAAATCATCTTTTAATATATAGTTAACGTTATAATGTGTGTGTGTGTGTATGTTTAGGCATTGGTTAAAGAGGAGAATTTATACTTAGTCAATGGTTAAGGTAATATCTAAATCTAAATATTAGGTTAGGTTAGGATAGTTTAGTTTAGGGAAAATAAAGTTATATAAATTAAATTGTTATTAATTTTCTCTACTTATGGTTGAGTAAGAGTAGCTTAGCTAGACTTCGCCATAAGTAGTAGTTTTTATAAATAAAGTCTTTTTTATTTATTTATTTATTTATTTATTTATTTATTTAATTAATTAGAGACTATTTTAAGTTAAATTTGCTAAAACTAATCCAATGACACAAAAATAAAAAAATAAAAATAAAAAAGCAGTAGGCACTGAGGATTGGACCCGAGTCTCCTGGAAACAAGAATACTACTTTAAAACTAGGTTCTGTGCATCCAAACCAATGATATCCCAGCCTGTAGTGCAACCTTGTATTTAGGGTTAAAAATAAAATTGAATTTTTTCTTTTTAAATTAGTAGGCATAACAAGCATCCCATTAATCCCAGAAACAACTGAATGCCATACAGTTTGCGACAATGATGAAGTAACCAAAGGTAGGCACTACAAAGATCCCTTTTAAAAGAAATTAAAATTATTATGTTACAAATATTTTGAGATAAAAAAAATTCTAAAGTAAGAATTAATAAAAACCTCCTTTTTTTATCCTGTCCAAACCAATGATATTCAATTTACAGCGATAAATATACTAGAAACATTTTTTTAGCGACGAATACATGTGTAGAATTCAAAGATCTGTTGTGTTTACAACGAACTAATAACTCTTCTCTCTAGAATACGCATATAAATTATCGCCAACATCTCGGTTTGTTTGTAAACAAATAGTAGGTATATTCAGGCCTGAACAATAATAATTACCAGTAACTGTTATTGTTGTCTCTGTTAGAATAAAGCTGTGCGAGTAAGACAGAGGAATGTATATGTTGGCTACGTTTTTGTCAGTTTTTACGAATAAAATGCCTATTTTAGAGAGAAGAGTTATTAGTTCGTTGGGTGTTTATGACTTTATGACCAGCATCCATAGAAACGTCATACAAAGCCATAATTTATTTATCACCTTAAAATCAACTGGAGGTTTATATTTTATTATATTAGTTTCTTCTCACTAAAGTTTGGTTGTCCTCAAATAAAAATCTAAGAATCAAGAATATGGAAAAACCTTTAGCTTTTAGCTTCGAACCCAGAAAACATTGGTTCGTTGGCCGCCCGTTGGCCAAACATCGACATGCTAATGTTTCCTACATTGGACCAATGTTGGCAAACCTACATACTAACGAGACATGAGCTGTCCTAGGGCCGCATACGACGGGCCAATGTTGGCAAAACTGCATTGGTCCTATATTGGCCGCCCGAAGGCCGCTTTAATGCCAACGATAAATTCGTCAAGGGCCCTTAAGGGATTTAAGTTAACGTTTTTGACCGGTTTAAACTTTACTACTAGGCACCTTTTATATTTTGAAATTTCTTTTTCTACATTTGATCTAGAGCACTAGATAGGTAGGTTTGTTAGGGTAGGTGGGTAGTTTGCGTGGTTCCGCAGGACCACCTACCCACCCTAACAAACCTGCGTTTCCAGTGCTCTAATTACATAAGCATCTCCTAAGTCCAGGACTTGTGTGGGCTAGTACACCTTTTCAAGTTGTAAATCAGAAAGTGTAATATTAATTTCAGACAGTGTAATTTGTTATTCAGATTTTTAAAATAAATTTCAGAAAGTGTAAATTTTAATTTAGATTTTTAAATTATATTTCAGAAAGTATAAATTGAAATTCAGATTTGTAATATATATTTCAGAAAGCGTAAGTTAAAATTCAGAAAGTGTAAATGATATTTCAGAAAGTAGAAATTAATTTTCAGAATGTGTTATTTTATTTAAATTTGGATCTGTAAATTCAATTTCAGAAAGTGTAAATTAATTTTAGGAAACGGTAATTTGTAAATCAGAAATCATAATTTTTATTTCGGAACGTATTATTTTATTCAACAAAATTTAAAAAAAGTAGCAGTTATGTTATACATATATTCGGTATTAAATATTGAACAGCAATAAAATAAAATTTAAAAAAATGTATTTTTTACATAAAATTAAACATTTAACAAAATTAATTTCTAAATGGCTAGGTCACTTCATTATATACATACGTATAAATTATAAATTAACAAATAAAAAATCCCTTAACGTTTGATAACAAACAAACAAACAAACAAACAAACAAGATAAATATTTCTGAAATTTAATTTACACTTTCTGAAATACAATTTACACTTTCTGAAATACAATTTACACTTTCTGAAATACAATTTACTCTGTAATAATAATACAAAGTTATAATTTCTGAAATATAATTTACACTTTCTGAATTTCAACTTACGCTTTCTGAAATATAATGTACACTTTCTGAAATTTAATTTATACTTTCTGAAATATAAATTGCAAATCTGAATTACAATTTACACTTTCTGAAATATAAGTTGATAATCTGAATTACAATTTACACTTTCTGAAATATAACTTGCAAATCTGAATTACAATTTATACTTTCTGAAATTTAACTTGAAATTCTGAATATCAATTTATAGTTTCCTATTTACAACTTGAGAAGGTGTAGTAGAGGGCCTTAATTGACTTTCGAACCAATTTATAGGGAGTGTCCGCTTCACTAACACCTTCACCAAACTTAAATTATTAATTGAACGAAAAGGGCAAATCGGCGCATGTGAGAATCGAATTCACGCTATTTGTGTAGTAAACTCTTCAAGTACGACGCTGTAGTCCACTACACCAATCCTCCCATATTCGATTCGATTCTATCAATACTTATAATAATTTTATAATTTTTTTAGGTCTAGAAACAACGACTTCTTCTGAAATTATAGCAAATTTTGTATACAATATCTCAACGACAGCGTATACAAAAATAACTACATCGTTGATTCCAAATTCGGAGAATGCGAGCTCAGACAGTTCTGTAATAGATTATTTTACTACAACTTCCACCAGTTATGACAACATTACTGCTGCATTTACAAACAACACAAGCATTTATGAAAATGTAACAGACTTTTTGGGTAAATGAAAATAATCTTATAGAAAGTTGGTTATATCCTTTCCTTTTATTTGGGAACGTTCAAGTATTACGTAACGCTTCTAGGGGGGGGGTCAATTTGGAGTGTTACGCCCATGTTAATGGTACAGGAAAATAGCGATACAAGGGGGGGGGGCGGGGGTCCAAAATGATCAAAATTTGCGTTACGTAATACTTGAACGTTCCCTTTTATAGCTAACATATTTATTTGCTCATAAAACGATAATAATCAAATTTGATAGTGTTATATTTTAATAAATACGTTTCTATAGTGCTCGAACTATCAGATCCTAAGTAATCTTTAGTCAGATCTAGGTAATTTTAACACCTTTCAAAAGTTCTTGAAGTAGGATTTTTGTTAGATTTTTTGTAAGTACTTTAAATATTTTGACCTTATTTAGGAACGAAGTGAGTTCCGATACATTCTAAATTTTGTAATTGTTTTACTATGTCTACCTTATTCTTGTTTTAATTTAATTTAACTCTTGCCTGAACTTTTTGTTAAATTTAAGACATGTCTATATCTCACTTTTTCTAGAAGTAAACAAAATAAAAATGTAAACGGGTACCTTTTCAAGACGGGTGGAAAAATGAGAAATTTTAAAAAATAAGATATCAAATTGACTTCACTTTTCTACTAGTTTTGATTAATTCCCC
Source organism: Brachypterus glaber (assembly GCA_958510825.1). Classification (NCBI taxonomy): domain Eukaryota; kingdom Metazoa; phylum Arthropoda; class Insecta; order Coleoptera; family Kateretidae; genus Brachypterus; species Brachypterus glaber. The sequence goes on from OY294045.1 coordinate 9,398,735, forward strand.
TTTATTTTTAATTTGTAGCTTTATCAGATTGTTTTTTTGGCTGCACCATTATCAGAAATTTATTAAAGCCACTTTACACCGAGCAATTTGTGCGCAAGTTTGATGCTATGCAAGTTTGTTGCAAGAATGATTCAGTCACTACGCATGCCTTCAGGCAAGTTTGAGGCCATTTTCGTGCCATCAAATTATTTAGAACATGTTCTATTTTTCGGAAATTTTCACGCAAGTTTTTTGGTTATTTTCATGGTACCAACCTAGAAAAAAAAAGTTACCAAATCGATTTCATTTTACTAATATAGTAGCAACTGCACATGTTAATTATTATTATTAATAATAGGTGGGTCTGTCTAACTAAAAAGCTTCCTTAAACAAGCAAATGCTAGGTTATGTTTTTGTCAACAAACGCAGAGACACGTCAAAATTGTCTGGTTGGCAGCACTGTTTACCTTGCAATATTAGCACCAAACTTGCGTACAACTTGCTCGGTGAAAAGGCAAATCCATGCCAATTGTCCTCATGCTATATCTGGCAGCAAACTTGCATAGTATCAAACTTGCGTACAAATTGCTCCGGTCTTAAAAAAAAAATGAACTGAAATTAATTTTACCCATGATTGAAATTTTACTAGTGTCAAAATTTGACATCTAATTAAAAATGTAAAAATATATCATAATTTATTAAAATGCCTATATCTCGAAAACTAATAGTCCTACGATAAAAATGATCACATATGTTTTTGTAGGAAATTAAACTTTATTTTCATTTATGCAAAAAAAAATGTCCTGCTATAAATAGTAAGTGAGATATGGCTTAAAATTATAGTTTTTGTCCATTTTGCCCCCTTTGCCCTATGCTAATATTAACCATCTTTTATGTGACGTAAATAGAAAAGGTGCTGAATCGTTTGGTAAAAAAATTTTTCTAATCGGAGATTCCTTTAAAAAGACAGACAGATGTTTTTTAACACCCGTTTTCTTACATTTTCTTAACGTTTCATGACAAGGTTAAAAACAAAGTTTTTTGTGACTCGACATTGTAAATGCAACAAAACACATATTTTTAAATAAAACAATTAATGTTATTTTATAATTTTATCAAATCAGTACTTAAAAAAGATTTTTATTTAATTTTAGCACATATTTAAAAATTATAATGCAAAAATTGAAGGTTATGTCAGATTGTTTTGACAGATATCAGGTTTAAATATTTAACAATAGATGGAGCAGTTTTAGTTTTTTGAACTAAATTGATAAAAAACTAGTCAAATATTAAGAAAAACTAATAAACTTTATGTCATTTTAACGCAAAACTTTAAATTGCATTAAATTATTCAATATTTCATGGTAAAATAAATATATTTTTGCTAATTTTGCTACAGTTTTCTTTTCTTTTATAAACAACAGATGGCACTACATGTGCTCATTCTAACACTTGATACGGAATATTCATACCGTATCTAGATAGAATGGATTCATTCTCTGTTTGAAAAGTGTGTGTATTTGCTTACATTCTAAAGCAGTGGTAAAAAAATTAAATTTTCGGTCGATTTTAATAACGGTTATTTCCACTCGTAAAAATAAAACCATTGTTTAATTGCAATCTCTTGCAGATGTTTAAAAACCCTATTTTATTTTAGGAAACGTAACGTATACTTCTGATATGTCTTTCTTTAATCAGACACCCAATAACGATATCGATATTAATTTTGATGACTTGGCAAATAGCGGACCAAATTATATGGATGGGAGCCTTTTTGAAGATTCAACAAAGATCAACTCGACCGATTTTAATTCTACTTCTGAGGATGATAATAATTCGACTTATTATTATGATAATAATACTGATATAACAACTGAGTTGACAACTGAGTTAACAACGCCGTTTGAATTGTTTGAGAGTACTACACCAAATATTACAAATAGGTATGATTCTACAGTGGAACATAGATAAGATACCTAGTTTAAATAAAGAATTTTTACTCGGCAATATAGGCGACTTGTAAAATTGCAATTTTGCGGGCTCTGGAGCTCATTTTTGCCTTCACTAGGCGATATTTTAGCTAAAACATGTTAAAACATCCTTTGCAATGGACTTGACGGTATCGTACTCTTTAATTACCCCAACAGTTTAAGTATGTCACGGGGCATAATAGTAATTATATACCAAGGTAGAGAAGACATTTTTTATAGCCGAGCGTATTAAATCTAGAGCTGCGTAGCAGCGAGGGATTTAAGGGTGCGAGTCTATAATAGTCTTCTCTACCGTAGTTTATATAATAGTTTTTTCACTACTAGCACTATTTAACTATTAATTCAAATAATAAAATAAATTATTAACAGAAATTATATTTCTGGAGATTTTCATAAAAATCAAGTAGCATTTGCTCAAAGAAATACTTTGAACGACGTTTAAAAATTTAGTTTTTGTTTTTTTTTTAATTTTTTTCATAATATTTAGCTAATTATTGATTCTTTTAATTGATAATAATTATAATTAATTATATTTAATAAATAAAAATTTATTTAAAGCTATTTTCTTGGGTTCAGTTAGTAAAAATTGCACAAAGAACTGAAACATCTAAAGTGAAAGAAATCAGTTGTTTATAAAATTTACTTACTAGGAGAGAAAAAATTATTATTGCTATAGGTGAAAAAAATTGATTTCACAGTCTGAAAACATGATAAATAATGGTATGTTCTACAGCTAGTAGTGAAAAAAATATATTAAATACAACTATTTGAGGTATATACAGGGTGGCACAAAAAGTATGTGACTGATTGTTTCATCTATAAATTCTCTCTTACAACTCTTTTCTTGATGAAATCTTCACCAACTATTCTCAGATAGTGGGAGCACCGAGAACCGGAAGTTGCCGACCCACACCATTTCGGGGACAGGACTCAAAATCTAACTTTCTTTTTTGGTTATTTAACTATTTCTGTAGATTCGCTTAGTCCCATATAGCACCGGTCGTCCAATGGACGTCCATTTTAGATCCCTTTTAAGTACATTGGTTCACGGACTAATAATGGATGTACTCTGTACGTCCATATATTTACATCCTTTGTACGACTATTAGTGGACGTCCATTTAGTGTCCATTTTACGCCCATAATTTCAGCTCTCTACGTTTATTCTGTGGGTGAAACAGAGGGAGGGTAAGGGGGGATGTAAAATTTATTTTAAAATTTGATTATCACTGGATGAGTATGTAACCTAATTTTAGTTTTAAATTATCTCGTGAGTAATAAATGGATTTTTTTAATTTTAGGGGTAGTAGTTGGGGGGTATGTTTTATATAAAATTGTATTGTCAGACGAGCATGTGTACCAAATTAGTTAGTTCGTTGATTCTTCCTCATAGATTTTAAACGTTTTTTTTTTAATAAATTGAGTGGGTATTCTTTTTAAATTAATGATTATAAAGTAATTACCTTTTCATAGCCAGGAAAAAGCTAAATCTATTGCTTTTTTAGATTTGAAGATGGTATTTATGAACAAGAAGAAGGATTGGAACAAACATCGACGACAATAAAAACATTTACAGAAAGCCAATCAACAGATTTAACGACCTCTATAACAGAAAATTGTAGAATTAAATGCAAATCTGTGACGAATCGAATAAACGAGAATATAACAACTCAGGCACCAATAGGGGAAGTCAGTCTAAACTACACTGCTCGAGCTAGATTAAGGTTAAAATCAAGGCATTAAGAGTCAATTATCACGGTGTTTTTCAAGGATTATTTTTTAACGTTTTTATCAACCAATCATTTAACAATATTTCTGACTACGTGTTTATTTATGTCCAATCATATTACAGTTATATCGGGAATTTTCTACTGTAGAAAACTCTAGTGAGAATCGCTGTAGTATTTTGTTTTTTTTTCAGTATTTCTCTTTTACAACAAAATTTGATACCTAAAACTAATTAATAATTAAATATGAATACATTACTATTTTTAATTATTGTTATTACTTTATTATTTATTAAAAAATACCACAAAATATTCTTTTTATAAAATGTAATGACAGTTTTTCTAGGTTGACTTTTTAATATGAAGGAGCCTAGCGTGGTACCGAGCTAGTCAGTAAGTAACTGAACTATTGACAGAATCGTAATTTGCAAATGGACAAAAAAAGGTTTTAGTTTAGCAATTGAGAATGGAGTTAAATTAACCAAATTAAAATTATTAAGATAATTACTTATATAAGTAATAAAACAATTTATTTGCCATGAAAAAAATATAAAATTTGGTTTGACTTATAAATCGTTAAAAAACAATCTTCGGAATTTCACACGATTCTTCGAATTATCGGGAAAAAATCACAGTTTTCATTCAAATTTTCTGTCAAAGAAAATAATCACTCCATGAAAACAGTGAAATTTTCCCGATAATTCTCAGCCTCTTGTGTAGGTAATTAAAAAGTTATGATAGGCTTCATAACTTTGAAAGAAAGACAAATAAATATTTACATGAAAGTTAAAAATTCTCTGCAAACTCCGTTGAAAAAAAAATTAGAAATATTGCGGTCGGAAAAAAAAAATTTTAAATAAAGCATGCAATTTTAATTTTTTACTAAAATTTAACATAAAACGCAAATTACTTCTTCTCAATGGAGAAAATAGCCATTTCCCAAATTTTTAAATCCATTGTAATTGATTTACTAATACATGATAATAGTAGTTTATGACACATGGACGAAAAATTCTGTTTTCCGGGTGACTATGAAGACAGCCACCCGAACTCGAAGAGAGAGCTTGGCAACTGTTAAAGCCCTAAAATCAGTATGTATCTTACACTATTTTTTATTCGATTATAATATCTAAATAAATTTGTATTTTTGACAACAAATTTTAGGTTAGAGTTTAAATGCCACCATACGATTAACTCACCGCAGTAATGGTTTGCTTATTTTTGTTTTGACGGATGTCAAAAGTGGCTTCCGTTTAGGCAGTTGTAGTTTTATGAAATAGTTTAAGTTGAACTATATTTTTGCACTGATTTCTGGTTTTATTACTAAAGCTTACTGGCTTGAATATAATTAGGTATAGCAAAAGATTGTTAAAATACTCACGAATTTCTGTTTGATTTTTTTAATGGGGCTTTGGTTTACGTTAACAATGGTTTGGTTTGGTAGTTTGCTGGTTTGGTGTGTTTTTTTTTAATGGGAGTCGTTGGTTTACGTTAACAATGGTTTGGTTTGGTAGTTTGCTGGTTTGCTGTGTTTTTTTTTTAATGGGAGTCGTTGGTTTACGTTAACAATGGTTTGGTTTGGTAGTTTGCTGGTTTCGTGTTTTTTTTTTAATGGGAGGCGTTGGTTTACGTTTATAATGGTTTGGTTTGGTAGTTTGCTGGTTTGGTGTTTTTTTTTAATGGGAGGCATTTTTCAGATACGATATTTCAGAATTTAGAAGTCGATATATTTTAAGAATCAAATGTTATTGAATGTTATTATGTTAATGAATATTCCGAAATTTTTTTTACGAAAATATTATTAAAAGCGAATACTTTTAGCCAATTAAAAAAAACTGTTAGCTCGCAAAGAAAAAAGTAGATATTTTTGTAAAGTTCTGCAAAAGAATGTTACATAACCTTAAAATAATTTTTGGCATACGTCAAAACAAAAATAAGAACATCAGTGCGCATGTGCTGGATTCTTCTCATTACTGCGGTGAGTGAATCGTGCCACCATAGTTTCAATATCAATCAATCAATTCAACATGGACTATTTTACTTCTCACATTAGTGCGAAAAATCAAACTTTTCGTACAGTACAAAATTGAATAAAATATGATAAGGCCTAAAGTAAAAACATAGAAATTAATCCTTTAAAACGGTATCTCACACTTTAAAACTGACCATCTGCGATTTTTAAATATAAAAATTAAACAATTAAGCAGTCGTCTGTTAATTGAGTTAATTTAATTTAAATTTAAATCAAAATACATACAAGTGCCACCTTGAGGTGGATATGCAAGTCAAACATAAAGTAATAAATATCATACATAGAATTACGTTTACATTATTGTTAAAACTCTAAATCATCTAAAAACTCGTTACGTTATGAAAAATCTTGATTAGTATTGCTACATAGAGTGGGGGACGAGATATTTAAAATGTTCCTCATAATAGAGTACTTTTATAAGAAGTATAGCTTTTAGAGGGGTCACCCCTTTCCACCCCACTACCCTGTTCTACCCCACCTTCCCCTATTTAGCTGAATTTATTAATATAAATATCTGGGATCATACGCCATCAAATTTAAAGTGTGATACACCGTTTGAAAGGAAATATTACGTTGTTTTTTTTTACTAAGGGTCCCATAAAATAAGGGTTAAAGTCAACGAACTAATAACTCTTTTCTCTAGAATAGGCATTTCATTCGTAAAAACTGACAAAAACGTCGGCAACATAAACATTAGTTTGTCTTACTCGCACATCTTTGTTCTAACAGAGACAACAATACCAGTTACTGGTAACTGTTATTGTTCAGGCCTGAATATACCTACTATTTGTTTACAATCAAACCGAGATGTTGGCGATACTTTATTTTAACGGTATGCGTATTCTAGAAAGAAGAGTTATTAGTTCCTTTTTTGCTCTACTAAATCTTAAGGCGTGCCTAAATCAAAAATCGCTTCTTAATGTGTACTATTCTTTAGTATACAGCAGAATAGCCTATGATATTTTACTTTGGGGTGGTTCTTCAAATATGGAGCGTATATTGATTGCTCAAAAAAGAATTATAAGATTGCTTTTTAACCTTAAACCCAGGGACACTTGTAAACAAATTTTTATTGAAAATAAAATATTAACCACACCCTGCATATTAATACTTAAAACCGCTTTATATGTTAAAAACAATTACGCAATGTATGAAGAACTTAACAAATGTAACTATCAAACACGAAATGTCGAAGTTCTAAAGTGTGAAAAACACAAAACTGCTCTATATGAGAGGTCAATTTTTTATATAGGTCATAAAATTTTAAACAAGCTCCCAGCACACATAAAAGATATAGAAAACCCTAGAAAATTTAAAAATCAACTCAGACAGTTTTTAGAAAAAAAGGCTTATTATAAACTGGATGAATTCTATAGAGAGTCCTAGACTCTTAAACTTGTCCTTTTTGTTTTTTTTTTGTTTTTTAATATTTATAAAACTTTTAATATTTTTAATTTATTTTGTAAATGTCTATGTCTGTATATTAATTCGTGAAAAAAATTACCATTTTTATTTATTTATTACATTTTAAGATTAAAATTATCGTTGTTAGTTAATTTTATTAAAATTAATTAACCTTTTTGACGTATGTAATATACTTTGTATCCTGTTACAGAAATAAATTCTATTCTATTCTATTCTATTCTATTCTATTCTATTCTATTCTATTCTATTCTAGTTCGTTGGTTAAAGTCTCCATTTTTCTAGAATGCTTTGTTGGGAGACGATGTTTGGACAGGAGCTGATTAAACTCACTGTTATGGACCTAATTTTGACTGTTTTGACCACATTAGCCTGGGATTTCTTCAGAGGTCTCTTCGTAAGGTTTATGAACAGATGCTGGTGCTGGGATCTGGAAAAACGATTTCCACAATATGGAGACTTCAAAGTCGCAGAGAATATTTTACACCTGGTAAACAACCAAGGCATGGTCTGGATGGGGATGTTCTTTTCTCCAGGGCTCGTTGTTATGAATATTGTAAAATTGTATCTCATGATGTATTTTAGGTAATCCTTTAGTTTGTACTTTTACAACCTAGGCCACAAAAGTTAACTTTATGTGCACTATTTAATCTTTAAAGCAAATAGGATATATAAAATATATCCATAAAATAAAATAGCCAAGAACAACTAACACTAAACTTACTATGAATTTGACCAATGAAATTTAAGAATTATTTGACACATTTGTCAAATTGTATAAAATATATTATCCAATACATACAGATAATGAGACAATTAAAATTGTCTGATTAATAAAGCTGGTAATTACCAGCTTTATTTTAAATAGATAAACTCAATAATAACCCTCGCGTGGCTTTTACTTTATTGAGTGGATAATTATTTATTTTACCCACTCAACTGTCACTTGTCAAATAATTTTTTTGTAAATGTCATTAAAATTTTTAATAAAAATATAAATTTCTAAGCTATTTGTTGGATAAAACCTTGTATGGCACTCATGGGTAAACCGATATTGCCCTCTCGAAAATTAACCTGCTTGGCTGACGCCTCGCAGGTTAATTTTCTCATGGGCAATATCTTACTTTACCCACTAGTACCATAAATAACTAAAACCCTTTTCGACACACTTAAGCAAGGGCGTAGATTTTTTTTCTATGGGGGGTAATACCAAGATCTTAGATATTTTTTCCGGGATTAAAAATTATAAAAAGGCAAATTTATATATTTTTATAGGATAATACAAAAAAAAAACATACAGGAGACTGTTGTACCTTGATCATAGTGTTGGATCACCCTTCAGTTTCTTGACAGATGCTGCTATCTACGGGAAAAAACTGTAGAATGTTTTCTCAGTAGAGTGCAAGCAAGCGGGAGAATGGTTGTCCATATGCTATTGTTTTCCAGTAAAATAGAAATACAATTTTTTAGCTCAAAACGTAACAACTTGTGATTTTGCTGTTTATTTTTTTAAAAGTTGACGATTGTGTTTTGTGTTTTAACACGTTAGCTACCAAGAATTTTTGATTTTTTTTAACTCTATTTTAAACCCTCCCTAGAAAATAAAAAAAAAAACGTTGGCAAATAAAGAATTTAATAAGCTTTAAAATGAAGTCCAAACCCTTCCGCGAAAATTGTTAGTAAAACATTAATAAAATGTAAGGACAGAAATTTTAAATTTTAAACAAAATTATAAAAATATTAATTTATTATTCCATCAATCTACCATTCAAAGTCTCCAGACTAGGAGAGGTATGAGTAGTTGTCTACATCTAGAAATAGATGGCGCACAAGTCTACATCAATCTAATGGCTATATTCCTTTTGCGAGTAAAGTCTAAAAGATTTTTCTTAGTCAGCGTGCAGAGTTGACTCTTGGTACTGAAGAGGGCTATCAGCCCCAAACTGTCAGTCTACCAATATCACTCTGTACGATGATTAGAAAATAGATTGATGGAATAATAAATCAATAAAATGTATTGCTTTTTTACGTTTTTCGACGTTTTATATGTGAAAAAGTCGGTCGGTCTTTTTTGTGAAAAATTTGTTTCTACTATAACTTAGAAACGCTTGGAGCAAAAGATTTTAAAATATAAATGATAGGTTTCTTATTCCAACTTCTCATCTGATATTATTTTTGTAGCGAATCAGGGTGGAGTAAGAGAGTCAGAGGGGGTAAAAACAATTTTCATGAACAATATATTATTAATAATTAATTAATAAAAATAAAGTTTTTCCTTTTTCAAAATAAATAAAATAAAAAAATAAATAAAAGAAATTACCATAAAGAAATTGCACTGCTCTACTACAGAATTTTCACAATCAATGAGAAAATCCCTACCAAAATGTCATATAGCTGCTATTTCACGATTTTTTTTCGATCATCAGTGAACATATATTGGTATGGTGGCATTCGCAACGACTGTGTATCTAGATATAGATAATTCTTATCAGATTACAGGTCTGCCAACATCTAATGTGTAAACAAACATTAGATGGCGCCACCAATTTGTACGCTCTCGATACAGTTATACTTATTTTTGATAAGTATTTTAAATTTTCAACAGTCGGTGCGAAAGCCACCGTACCAGTATATCCTCACTGATGATGGCAAAAAAGCGTGAAATAGCAGCTATATGACATTTTGGTAGGGATGTTCTCATTGATTGTGAAAATTCTGTAGTAGAGCAGTGCAATTTCTTTATAGATTTTAATAGTTTGCCGTTTGTAAGGCACTAAACTTTATTTTACCCAAAAAAAAAAAAAATGGCGAGAACTACTTTTTTCCTTATTTTTTTTTTTTTGTAGAGCATGGGCAGTATTAACATGTAACGTACCCCACGAGATAATATTCCGAGCGTCACGTTCCAACAACTTCTATTACGCTTTACTCTTGATGATGCTCTTCTTGTGCGTCCTGCCGGTCGGATACGCCATTGTGTGGATCAAACCTTCATGGCATTGTGGACCCTTTTCAGAATACACAAGAATTTTTCACATATTCACCAAAACAATACGGGCGAATGTACCTGAAGCATTACAAAGGGCTCTGGATTATATTGCGTCCCCTGGCATTGTCATACCACTTTTGGTTCTCTTAATACTCATTATTTATTACTTAATCTCCTTAACTGGTGCTCTTAGAGAAGCTAACAACGACTTAAAAGTAAGTACTTAATTTATTACTGCGATGATTTTTTGGATTTGTTATATGATTTTTTTATAAGCCATGTACACTTTAAATTATTTTTTCTATTTTGCGACTCTTATAAGCTCATAATCACACGCATTTTGCCTGTTCTTATAGGCCCATAAGAGGTCTGTACTTTTTGTTCTTTTGGGTTGGCAACAGACCTGGCCTATCGCTTGACGTTTTCCGTGCAAATGTCAATGTCGCTTTAAAGTTGAATTTTCTACAAAATTTTGTGTTTAGGTTGCTTTTACCATGTTAAAATTGTGGCTTGGTTAATTGCAGTAAAAAAGGGAAGAGATGACTATAAATATATCAAAATATCATTTGTTCTTAGAATTTTAAACATGGTGTAAACTGTAATGCCAATCCAAAACAAAAATCCTTAAATCAGTCATCAAGCGGCTCGTTTTCTAAACTTGTAGGTACTCGTGCGCTAAAAACGTATGTTATGAAACTAGTACTTTAATATACTATTTAAGTTTACGCATTACTTAAAATTCTTACATATAACAAAAAGAAAACATATATTTATAGAATCATTGTATTATTAATATATATGTCGAATTGATAACCTCCTGTTTTCAGCAGTCTGCTAAATTTAACTGACTTTTATAAAATCAAAAGTGATAAATTTAATTCTAAAATTATTAATAAAATATGCATAAATTTCGTATAAAATTTATACATACGCATGGCGATACTTACCCTATATTCTGCCCTGCAAAAAGACAAGTTGTCCTATCTAATTCACTTTTTGAGATAAGCACACCATTATATTGCTTTACACTAGCCCCATGTGCCTACTAAAAAGCAATGTCCTATCTAATACCAAATCCTAAACATTAGCCTAAGATATTTGTCCTCAGAGGAAAATTTTCAATGTTTACATCGGCAATTAGTGCTACTAAGAGTGCCGATGTATTGAAATCTTCGCAGAAAAGTCAAAATCTTTGACCATGGTTTTTTTTCACATTTCTCGCCGTTATAGACCTTTTTGAGTAGAAATCAGCAAAAAAAAATGTTTCAGCCCGTCTGTCGGTCTGTCTGGCTGTAAACTCGATAACTCCATTTCTAAATAAGATATCGACAAGCGGTTTTTTGCATATTGTTTCTTATCGTATTTTAAAGAGCTGATTAGATTTTGGGGGTAAACGACTGGGGGTAAGGGAGTAAGAATGGGGTAAAACTCCTACTTTTAGCGTTTTTTGGTTATAATTAAGGCAATTATTATTGTATTTTATTAATTTAGCATTTATATAAAAAATAATTTTAAATTGGTCAAAAAATGTTGTAAACTATTTTTTCTTAAAATGCATTTTTCAAGATATTGGCGTTTAAAGCAGTAAAAGGTTTTTTCAGCATATCTCACTTATTTATAACCCAATTTCAAAAAATTATATTTTAAATGAAAGCTGTTTTTAAGCCCTATAAAAAATGCTATATACAGTTTTTTGCTAGCGTTTTGGAGATAGAGACTTTCAAACTTTAATAAATTATGCAGGTGTATTACCGGTTGCCTATTTACGTGATCACATAACTTTCCTACTTCATAACGTGCTTAATGCCGATGTTTTGACAAGGTACTTGCAACTGTTCAGCTCGTTTCTAAATAAAATTGTCCCAACTAGTCTTTACTAGACAAATAAGTCAGGACTAGGACTAACTTTACAGATCTTAGTAATTTAATTCGACTTTTTAGATCATTAGTATTAGATAGCAGTGAGCACTAAAAAATAAATTTTTGCCTGTTAATAAAACAAAAAAGTTTACTTTGTAGGATTTCAAATCTGTATACAGAATTATTATCTCAAACAGTCTTAGGGTAGCAAAGAAAATAAACTTAAAAAAAAAAACGTAACTTTACCAAGTTACTACAATAAAACCAAACAAGATCTAGTTTGCAAATTTTAAACTAGGTGTTTTGTTTGATTTTAAATTCTGTATCTTTAAAACATTATATTCTAGCAAAAAACTATATATGTCATTTTTTATAGGGCTTAAAAAGCGCTTTTATTTAAAATATAATTTTTTGAAATCGGGTTATAAATTTGTGAGATATGCTAAAAAAACCTTTTACTGCTTTAAACGCCAATATCTCGAAAACAATGAGTTTTGGGAAAACGTTGTTTATAATTTTTTTTGACCAATTTAAAATTATCTTTTATATAAGTGCTAAATTAACCAAATACAACAATAATTGCCTTAATTTTAAACAAAAAACGCTAAAAATAGGAGTTTTACCCTATTTTTACCCCCTTACCCCCAATCGTTTACGCCCAAAATCTAATCAGCTCTTCAGAATACGATAAGAAACAATATGTAAAAAGTCGATATCTCATGTAGAAATGGAGTTAGAGAGTTTACACCCAGACAGACAGACAGACAGACGGATGCAATGTTTTTTACTTATTTCGACTCAGAATGGTCTAAAACGTCGAGAAATGTGAAAAAAACGTGGACAAAGATTTTGACTTTTCGGAGAAGATTTCAATACATCGGTACTCTTAGTAGCGCTAAATATGGTTTTCCAAGTTTAAGAAATAATATATTTTATGTTGTAATTTTCCATTATTTAGATTCAGCTTCGAAGGGAGCGTACAGAAGAACGAAGAAAAATGTTCCAAATGGCGGATAGAAGAAGAAGAGGCGGATCAAGTGGTTCAAACGAATTATCCAACACTCCTTTTAACAAATGGAAGAAACTTCTTGGAAGACTACCAAGTGGCAAAAGTTTTGATGAAACACCAAAACAAGAGCTGGAAGAAGAAATTACACAAATTAAAGAGTTAAAACTGGAAAATAAAAACAAAGGTAAATAATAACTTTGCTCTTATACTCAGGTTATTATTATAATAGCATGTGATGGCTTAGCAGTAAAATTTTAACAGAACATATTTAATTGGAACTGGTTAAAAGCTTAATACTCACAATATCATAAAATCATATGCCTATTTTGGCGAAAGTTCCTTAAAGACTTGGCCAACAGTTAACTACGACATTTCTCACCTTAGTTTGCCACCATTTTAATGAAATCATGTACTATTAAAGAGAATTTTTATTTCTTGTATTATTATTTTTGTTTCCTTTTCAGACTTCTTTGCAAAATTTATCAAAAAAGCATTAGGTAAATCCTCAACGTCTGACGAAGAGCAAAATGCTGATACGGATACCGAACAACACGACTCCCTGCCAATGGATGCGGTTGAATTCAAAAAATCCCATAAACAATTAAAAAAATCTATATCTAGCGGAAGCAACGATTTACCTATACTTGTTCAAAAAGCTCTTATTTTCAGAAAAATGGAACAAGCTAAAAGAGAATCTTCACAAGCTGGAAGCACCGATTCTAGTGAAACTAAAAAGGTTCCACCTTTAAAATCTGAATCTGTAGAGGTGAATAAAAATGATTTAGGGAATAATAGGAATTACAAAAAGAAATTGGTAGACAGACCCTCAACCTCAAAGGATATGAGACAAGACTCTGGTTCATCGATATGGTCTGATAATATCCCTGTCATAACAATAAGTAAAACGAAAAGTACCGAAAATATTTTAGATGAAACAATTACTAAATCAGTTGTTAAACATAGTCAAGAAACTTTAATTCATAAAAATAAGAAGCAAGAAAATAAAGTTATCGAAGAGGAACCCAAAAAATTTAAGCCAAAAATCAAATGTGTTTTGAAGAAGCAAAGTTCTGAGATAGATGAGGATGTAATTTGCCATTTTGGCGACGAGTTGGAAAGAAGACAAAGAGAAAAGAATATTATCAAAGCAGTAGCAGAAGAAGAGCTAGATTATAATTACTATAAAATAGAAGAGTTGCCTAAAGACCAAATATTTAAAGAACCAGAAATGTTTAAAATAGATGATATTGTATCCGATAAAACTTCGTCTGACCAAGAAGGATTTAAAAAAGGAAAATTTTTAAAATCAAAGTCATCTTCAGAAGATACTATTAAAGATGCTAGTGGGGATACTATTTTAAATTTGCCATACGCATCAGAAATTAAAGAAAAAGAAGAAAAGGAGGAGAAAGAAACTGATGTAAGTCCAAAGGGCGAGAATAATTCAAGTGGTAGCGCACAAACTGAGTCTAGCTCTGATTATAATGATGTTTACTAATTTAAAAGTAACTTTAAGTGAAGTACAGGTAAATCAATCTAGAAATAACCTTTTTTTCGCATGAGATCGAATACCACCAATGAAGTAACAAGAAGCGCACGCCTGATGTCACTTATCTAGTATTTTACTTGTGGTAATCTCGCACATGCGAAAACAAGGTTCTTTCCAGAGTGGATTACCTATCTATATTATATTGTAATTTAAAATGTAAAAATAGGACCTGAAATAAATCCTTATAAGCACATACGCTAAAAATTTGATTAATAATTTTATTTTAATAATAAAAATCTTTTGGGAAATAAAAGCTAATACACAGGTACTTCTGAATATTAGATTTAAATAATTGATATTATTAATTTGAGGAGTTCCGGATCAAAAGCCGTCATCTGCTTTGTAAAAAACTATATCATTGGTGGTAAAGACATTATCGTGGACTATTTCTGATGAAAAGTTTGCCAAATGGCACTATAAGACTTAATGCCATTTGGCATACTTGTTTCTGCAGAATTGACCCCCAATAAAGTCCAAACCATCAATAACTCATTGTTTTTTTAATTGCAGATGGCGGGTTTTGATCGGCCACTCCTCAATTGATAATATATTAAGAAAAACCCCTTCGTTTCCTTTAAATACATCAAACCGCATGGCGTCTAGACAACGAACTAACTAACTCTTCTCTCTTGAATACACATACCGTTAATATAAAGTATCGCCAACATCTCGGTTTGTTTGTAAAAAAATAGTAGGTATATTTAGGCCCGAACAACAACAATTACCAGTAACTGTTATTGTTGTCTGTGTTAGAACAAAGCTTTGCGAGTAAGACAGACAAATCTATATGTTGTCTACGTTCTTTCTAGTTTTTACAAATGAAATGCCTATTCTAGAGAGAAGAGTTATTAGTTCGTTGCGTCTAAAACTCTGAACATATAGACAGAGATAAAACAATTGATAAGAACATTATGTTACAATTAGCAAAAAATAAAATTTACTTTCAAACTGTGTGTCACGATTTAAATTTTATGCTCACACAAATATTTAAATTTATTAATTATTACTCACAAGCCTAAATCAAAAACTTTCGAGTTTCAAAGATATTTTTACTTAAATCTAGACTTTTAAAATTATTTAAAAAACCCTTTAGATGGGGGTATTGGGCAAGTTAATCTTTTTATATTTTATTACCTATGGTCTTGCTTTACTATTGCAGTAGAAAGAGAACTGAGATCTCTATCCTAGTATTTTGGCACAAAAATTATGTATAAATCACTATTTCTACAATCCTCAACCTCTTTTCAACAAAACGAGATAAAATTGTAACATCTACTTCAAATTAGTGAATCACACCTCGTAGAAGTTCATTTTCTGAAAAAAAATTAAAGGCTTCGTGTTTGCTTAAAAGCAAATAATGTATTATTCAATATTTAAAGCTATTAAATTTAAAATGAGCAGCTAAAATAAGAATGTAAAAATTTCTTTAAACGGAAACCGTATAAAATCTAGTTCAGGATACAACGATAGCACCTTATCAAAGTGACCTCTGTGTGGTGTATTTTATTTTATAAAATTTAAGATTATATTGTTTATAGTATTTTAAAAATATATTGATAAAACAAATTTAGTAAAAATTTTACTTTCTTATAAAGTATTGGGTTAGAAAAATAAAAAAAAAAACATTTTTTTTCTCGTCGTTTAAGTTAAACTTCGAGGAAAATCAAAATACATACATAGAATACAACAACAGAAAAATAAACGTGTTCGGTATTTATAAACGAGTGCAGTTGATTTACAACAACAAACTGTTAAGCGATCAGGTTTATCTTTGTCGGGCAGAAAGCGAGGTAGGCGTGGCTTGCAAATCCACAAGGTTGGACTGCCGCTTCTTCCTACGTAACGATCCTCTCTTCAAAACACAGGCAATTCCCCTGACCCGTCCATCCGACTGGCTAGCCGAGCTCTCTACTGCATTTAAAAATTTGGTTTAATGTATTTTAAATATTTATTTGCACATAGAAACTAAATATCACATGTGATTACGTTTGGTTGTACTACAGGGTGGCCCAAAAAAAACCGGACACTTTTTAAACCGTTATAACTTCTTTGCCTTTTGACCGATCTATACCAAATTTGAAATGAATATACTAAAAACATGAAGGATTTGGAAGATAATTTTATTTACTTAAAATATTGTTATATTGTTCAGTAATTAAGCTTTCTCAGAAGGAGTTGCTTAAACCCTTTGGGGATTAGAGCAAAATGTATAATAATAACTTTCAGACCTCACTATGTTCAGTGATCTTTCTTGAATAGATGAGTATGTTTTAATTTTAATTTAAAATAGTAGTTTATTTTTAATTCATCTTTTTTCGAAAGGTTAAAAATTGCAATAAGTGATTTTTAAACGTAATAAAACTGATTCAGTAGGCATTTTATTTATCTGACACCTCTCAAAAGATAATCTAAAAAGTATACCAAATGACCAAAAAGCTGAAAAAATGTCGAATTACTTTAAAAACAAAGGGGGAAATTGTTAAAGCTGAATTCTAGATGGGTATTATAAGAAAAATGAGTATTAAATAACACAAAAATTGTAAATGACGTACGGAAATTCGAAAATTGTACTGGGCTAAGATTTGGCAGACTAACATCTCTACTCTAAATTTCTCTACTCCCTAACATCCCTACTCCATAACATCCCTACTCCATAACAACTCTACTCTGTAACATCCCTACTCCATAACATCTCTACTCCGTAACAACTCTACTCCACACTATATGCACTTTATTAGCCACTTTATAATAAATGAGCGGTTTGTAGAACAAAGAAGCTTCTTCTTCTAGATTATTTTATTTTTTTTCCTAAAAAACGTTTATCTTTAAATTTAAATCGGGAACAATCATAAACGAATTATTCTAAAATTCACATTTTCCGCATACTCTTAACATGCACTAATAAGTAAGTAAGTAATAAACTAAATTCATATTTGACAGTATGATATATATTTTTTTGAGTTAAGACAAGTGGCTAATCAAGTGCATATAGTGCGGAGTAGAGTTGTTACGGAGTAGAGATGTTATGGAGTAGGGATGTTACAGAGTAGAGTTGGTATGGAGTAGGCATGTTATGGAGTAGGGATGTTAGGGAGTAGAGAAATTTAGAGTAGAGATGTTAGCCTGCCTAAGATTTAAGTATTTGCTAAATGAAGAAATAATTTAAAGAAGAAATATGTTTTTATTACAAATTTATTACTTTATACAAATAAATTAAATTATATTAAACACTGTGTTATTTTCTAATAATAATATAAAACCATATTATGGTACAGGATCTTTGTTGGTTATTTGTAGTAATAATTCTATATTGATTTAATGAAAATTTCCACTATGCTTTATTTTAAGTTAATATTTTTAACACAAAAGCACTTTTTTTCGTTTTGACAAAAACTACTTATTTCTTATTTTTCTACACAATTTTTTTTTTTAATATTCTTTATTGTTCATATTCTTTAAAATTTATATCCATTACGTTTTTCTTAGTTTTTTCAATAGCAATTTTTGATATTTTCAATTTGACATACAATTTTTTGAGACATGTCAAAATTACTTTTAGATAACCGCCTACTTAATCAATTTTTTCAAGCTAAAATTCCATTTAACGCTATCTGTAGCCTTTCGTAAACATAATTATAAAAAATTAATTAAAATTTTAAATTAAAAGGTAAACACATACAACTATTGAAGAAAGACCATTTAACGTAATGCAGACGAAAAGTTATCATTTTGTACATTTTGCTCTAATCTCCATGGCCTTAAAATAACCCCTTTACATAAAGGTTTCTTACTAACAAAATTGATAATAATTTAAATAAATAAAATTATCAACCGAATCTAACATGTTTTGAGCCTATTCATTTCAAAGTAAGTAAAGATCGCTCAAAAGGCAAAGAAGTTATGAAGGTTTAAAAAGTGTCCGGTTTTTTTTGGGCCACCCTGTATTTTTAGATTTTTCTATCAGTGTAGAAATTATTAAACTGGATTTGACTCCCTTCTATTCCAAGCACTTTAATAATGATTTATAACAATGGTGTCTTTTTAAATTTACTTGGCACAACATTCCTAATTGAATTATAGTTATAAATGATTTATTAGCCAAGAAAATAATGAATAATAATAATGGTAACAAGAGGAAGGCGTATTTATATTTAATTTTATTTTGTTTAAAATAACCAAACAGCACACTGTTTATACCAGATGTCCAAAAATGGTGGCACCACGCTAAATTCTTCATTATATCTTAAAAAGTCTAATACCACAGGTCTGCAACTTTTTGTAGTTAATTAAACAAAAATATATAAGGTGGGTGAGCCAATTATTGACATATTCCTAATATTGCCATCCCCTCTTAAACTTGTTAGTTCGTCCTCTGTGACATAGATGGCACTGCCAGTATATCTTTTATATCGAAAGGATGCCTGTAAATATGATGTATCTGTATCCAGTTGGTAATGGCCAGAATATATCTACACAAGTACCTGAACTCCGTATACCTGCAATGCTTTAAAAGTGTACTAATCCTAATGGCAAAAATAGGCTTCAAACACTATCACATCTGACGGGAAATAAGTGAACTACCAAGGAAAGTACTGCAGAGTTCTGTAGAGCTGGTAAAAAGCCGGGCGCGTTTTAAGAAAACATAACCTATGTTTTAAAAGTTTGTTGACAGAATTTTTCGTAGTTTTTCCAGAATATTTGTTATACTTTTTTATTATTGTTTTAGTAGTAGTGGATTTTGATAAAAAATGAAAAATACGAACAATTGTAACTGCACTTTTTTAAATTGCAGGAGCAGAAGAAAGTCAAATCTCAGTATGTTTAAGGTAAGAATTATATATATGTTTAAGGCAGAATATATCTACAATATAGATATATTCTGGTTTAAGGTAAGAATTATATATTTTTTTGCTGCCCTGACCACTTAAAAGCTGTAGCTTAAACCAGAATATATCTACAATATAGATATATTCTGGTTTAAGGTAAGAATTATATATTTTTTTGCTGCCCTGACCACTTAAAAGCTGTAGCTGTAGTTTTTTTTTTAATACTGATAAAGAGAATAAACGATTAATCAAAAAAATCTATTACCTTGTTTTAATTTCTCACTTGAAAGGGAATTATTAGTTACAGCGGCAACGCCTTTTACCGCGTCAATTTGACAACGTCGATTCGAGAAGCCTATTCCGTAGACATTCAACGTTTTCGGTTTTAAGTCCGGGTACTGTTGTTAAATATATTCTGGTAATGGCGTACACAAAAAGCAGTTTTGTTTTGTGCTCTTCCACTATAAAAGTTTGTAAAATTGTGCTGACTGTGGCAAGCTGGGTATCATCGATTATTGCAGGGTAAGAATGTAATAAGGTAGGCACAAATATGCACTTTCTTGGCATATATTGTATTTCACTCAATAAAGAAATGAAAAGGAAATGTTTTGATAATTTTGTCTAAGTGGCTGTGTTCCTAATATTGCAATGCGAAGTAGTTGACACCAAAAAAAAATGACAAAAACAAAAGACAACAAAAAAATAAGTAACGAAGAAATCAGAGAGTTCTGAATCTTGGTTCTGCTTTTTATTCGAAGAGAATCGCCAGGCAGATATGGGATTGTAATCGATACTTACATGAAGAGTACCTATGTAGGGCCTAATTAAAACGACAAATTGTTATTTGAGTACCAAAATTGTACCTAAAAACATCTGAAATTGTTATTGTGCCACAATATTCTCTTATCAGTTTGTTAATGTTTTGTTAGTTCTTTACCATTATTGCCAGTGCCAGTGCCATGGGTTCCTAATATTGTCGGTATGCAATCTTTTTTAAGAAGCAATATTTTTTTCAAGCTCCTGCAGTTTGTTTATTTTTTACCCAATAGAATAAAGCTATGTTTATTGTTAATGAAGAAAAGCTTCATGTAATTACAAATAAGTTTGAATGCAGTAAAATATAAAATGTCTTAACATGGCAGTAATTGGCCCATCCACCTTAAGTAATAAACTGAAATGGCCCGTTTCAAATGGGTGACAATCGCTATATCTCGGAAACTATACTGCCCTACTAGGCTAGAAAGCAGTAACTCCATTTGTCGCATCAGCGTTTACAAAATATTACATCAGAGTTGATGTGAAAACGTCGCTATGCGACAAATGGAGTTACTGCTTTCTAGCGTAGTGGGGCAGTATAGTAGTGATGGTCCTAATGAACAAAAAAAAAAAGATTTTTCGGTGTATCTCAGTAGTAGGTATAGCCAACAGTAAAAAAATAAGTTTTAGATACAATAAAGTTGCTTTTCGCAACACAATCCAGTTGTTGCAAAATGTTGGTTTAGATGGAAAAAAATTTACTACACCAAAACGCTTTCAGATAAAGCCAATTTTGGATTATAGGGTAAGCCATATTTACCCAAAAGTACGAGTTAAAATCTTTTTAAGTAGATTAGAGGTTATTTACACTTTTAGACTCGTTATACTAGTCTTTACATCATTGTTTTTTTTTTATTTTAGTCTTTGGAGGTGAAGATGGAGTCATGTTAGACTCCGAAATGCGTCCTCAATAAAAAGAAACTAGGAGAAAATAGACCCTCGTTTTAATTTATACCATATTTTTTGTGTTGTGTACAAAAAGTTTATGTTTTTAGATGTAAAATTACCAGACATTTTTATTTTGTGAGGGCGTTTGATGCTTGATAATTTATCTTGTTTCCGTATGAATTTCCTTTAAAACAAACGATAAATGGCAGTGAAACTGTCATTCATAAATAAAATTTAAAATATTATTTCTTTAATAAATAACTTAACAATTATTATTATTCATAAAATTATATTCAGCATTTTTTTTTCTGCTAAGATAATATTAAATAAAGTTTAACGACATTATTTTGATAAAAATTAACCCAGAGGTCAAAAGTTTTTGATAAAAAAAAATAAAAATTTTGAAATTGGCCTAAATTGACTTATAAATAGTTTTATTATCGTTTGAGAATTTAATATATCGCCTGGTAAATTCCGAAACATCGTATCTGAAAAATGGGAACTTGTCAGAAAGGGAACGTTCAAGTATTACGTAACTCAAAATTTGGCCATTTTTGACCCAAACCCCCATGTAACGGTTAACCGAAAACCAAACCAAACAATTTTTTATATTTTTTTCATCACAAAATGATATAAATTGTTTTATTATTTATCTTAATATTTTTACAGGCATATTCTTTAATTTGGTTAACTTAATTCCGTTCTCAATTGCTAAACTAAAACCTTTTTTACTACGTAAATTCTACAGACTAGTAAAAAAAGCTTCACTTTTCCTCTTAGTAAAACAATATACTTTTAATGAAGTTTCAAAATTAAGTGTTGTTTAATTTCGAACAATGGTAATAGCCTGGAAGTATACTTCCCACCACCCACGAAAGGGTTAAAACATTTTTGTGCGCTAAAAACGAATTTGACAGTAAAAAGGCTGACTGGCTCCATAACTTTTTCAAAATACTTCAATTAAGAATACTGGACGAGCTAGCTCGAAATCTTATTTCTCTAGCACGTAAACTGTTGAATTTTGGGAGTTCTGCCAGAAGACATTTTTTATCAGAAAGTTAGGAACTATAACGGTGCCCCGTGATTTTTCAGATCTTCAAAGTTCTCTTTCACTAACTATAACATATCCAAAATTCAGCTAAATCCGACCGAAACCACTGTTCTAGAAGAAGGAAGCGACGTCCTTTGGGCGTCAGCAAGCTTTTTCTCTTTTAAATTCGTTTTCTGCGACCAAAAATACATAAGATTTATTTATTTATTTATACATGACCTCAAATACAGTTATGAAACTGGTGACAAGGCCTAACTTATAATAACATATTTAAATTTTTTTATAAAAAGAAGATAACAAAAAATATTTTTTAACTAGTATAAATACTTAAATTAATTAAATATTTTGAAGGTACATTTTTAGTTTCTTTTTAAATCTAAGTCCATTTTTTATACTTTTAACATCATTTGGTATATTATTGTATTGCACAGTTCCTGCATAAATTGGTGAGCATTGTGTTTTGTTCGTTTTGCGCATTGGATTTCTAAGTTGTTCATGCGTTCTGGTTTGATATTGGTGAATACTGGATATCGTTGTTAGTTGTTGGTTGGATTTGTTCTTTTCATTAATTATACCATGAATTAGGTTTACGAGTTCTAATTGTTTTAATTTTTCGAAATTGAGTAGTTTTGTTTCCAGGAAAATAGTATCAGTTGCTGTGAGGTAGTTGTATCCATAGATAGCTTTGATCGCTTTATTTTGTATGGTTTGTATCCTTTTCAAGACCATTTCAGATGCATTTCCCCAACAAGGTAGTAGATATCTCAAGTTTGTTTCAATAAGACTGTGATAAATAATTTTTTTAGTTTTGGTGTTTAGTAAACTTGAGCATCGATTTAAGGCTCCTATAAGTGGAACTAACCGTTTGACGACTAAGTTAGCATGGTTTTCCCAAGATAAATTTTCATCTATGGTAAGTCCTAAATATTTATAACTATCTATTCTGCTTAAATCAATATTATTAAATTTTATCTTCACATCTTGAAATGAGGGTTTATTTTTCTGTTTTATTAACATGAAAACAGTTTTTTTGATGTTGATACTCAATTTTTTGTTACAAAGCCATTGTGAGTAGAGTTGGAGGTCGATATTAACTATTTCTGTTAACATGTTTAGGTCAGTACCTGAATACACTAGTGTTGTATCATCTGCGAATGTTATGTATTTTGCTGACAAACCTAGGTAACGTAAACAGTGTATATATAATAAATACAAAACTGGTCCTAACACAGACCCTTGTGGAACTCCAATATCAACTTCTTCCCTCTCACTGCATACGCCATTTATTTCTACATATTGAGATCTATTTTCCAAGTATGTTTTTAACAGTTTGTAAGCAATGCCTCTGAAACCCATGTCATATAGTTTTTCCAATAATATTTTTAAATCAACGGTATCAAACGCTTTTTGTAGATCTATATATACCACTATAATATATTTATTTTTGTTTAATTCTAAGTTGACATGTTCTAGTAACTCGGTTGTTGCCCCCAAAGTGCTACTGTTCTCCTGAAATCCAAATTGATTGGGATCAAATTTAAAAGTTTTGTTTATAAAATTTATCATTCTCTTTTTTATCAACATTTCCAAAATTTTCGAGAGTATACTAATTATGCTAATTGGTCTGTAGTTTTCGATATGTTCCTTTGAACCATTTTTATAAACTGGAAAAATTTTGTATACTTTCAAAACTTGAGGGAAAATATAGTATAGTTAATTGTAATTGAATCTATTTTTTTATGGTCCTCTGTTATTTTTGGATAATTTTTAATATCGAACGGGTTCTAAATGCTCTCTCGGTCGGACCTTCTTGTACAGTCGCTGACCTACCAGTCGCCATAATATAACAAGAGTATGTTGATTTTCATTATTTATAATGTGATATTACAGTATTTTAGAAGGTAAATTTTAATTTTATACAAAAAAATATTATTGCCATATTTTTAAATCGTATGTAACTTTACAATATATTTATACGAATAATTTTTGAGTCGGGAATTTTTCAGAGGTGAGGAGGCAAAATTTCACGGTCAGGGGTAAAACTGTTTTTTTGATTTGAGAAATTTCTCAATTTTTAAATTTTTAGTTGAGAAATATGTGCTCTGCCCAAAGCACCACTGAAAATATAAAAAAATTCTGTCAGGGGGTGCAGCAACCCCTGGATTTTTTCCAGTAAAAGGCCTGCGTATGATATTATCACAATATAATATCTATAGATATAAAAAAATATTAGATAATATTTACATCGCACGAGAAAACTTACCGTACACTAAATTGGTCCGAAACGTCTCACCTAGGGTATTGTAAATTTACAAAAAAAATTTTTAAAGTCATATTAATGGTACAAGTTGCTTGTAAAACATTTTAACACTACGATATTTTAAGCGCTCTTTTACATAGTGATTTGAAATTTTGTCCAAAAGTTTTTTGCCACGTTGAAAATCTTAGGTTCCAAAAAGTCTATGTGTCAAAGCGTTCTTAAAATATCGTAGAGTCAAGTTGTTTTGCAAGCGACCTGCACCATTAATACTATACAGTGAACTAGTACTTGAGAAGTAGCATGGTACGGCATACTCGCTACCTACTCTGCTCAGGGTAGTTCCACCGACCCCTAAATACATCCCTGGTATGGTCGGGAAGCCGCAATCTGAATGGACCAAGTGTTTCAGTCACTGCCGGCATCTGGAGCTATCGCAACAGCATCCGACCCGGTCACACAGTGCGGTTTAAAGACTCAGAAGGTTCTCTGTGTTTAGCGTGAGACCGACCGGCTAAGTCAATGATGCGTGCGCGAGCCGATGGCATGCTAAATTCCGCGTGAAAAAAAAAGAGATCTAAAAAAAACTACCCTTTTTAGCCTGAAAACTATGTACAAAGTGTTGATCAAGCATTAATTTTTTTAGTGATTTTTTGGTTTTGTTTAGTGAACAGAATACAGTGGCTTCCAAAATGTGTACAAAAGTGTGTTTGACTTTGTTTATCGTGTTTGTTTTAAACCATTGTAAAGGACAAGAGGACCAAACCCCTATAGTGGGTAGGAAAGGAACTAAATGTTACGACGATTTTAATAGACCCCAGGTAAAGTAGTTCTTGGAGGCTGGATTCATACACGCAGAAGAAAATATCTTTGAAATACGCACTTGGAAACAAGTTAGGAATATTTGTAAATTATAAACTTAAAATAGATGTTAAAATGAAGTAAGGGTATACGCACACACCACCGAAACTTTTTATGCAAAAGGTGGTACAGTGGAGTACAATATGGGTACTCTAATTTTAACAGGGATGTTTAGTTCATAATTTATAAATGTCCGGGACAAATTATGACATTATGTATCTAACTTTTTTCCGTGTGTGTAGTTGTAAAAACTTTAACATTAGCATAGCTAAGGACAATAAAAATCTATCTGTTACCAAAAAATTAAGGGTATTACCCAAATATATTACAGCGATTTTAATAAAGTCCTAGTAAAATAGTTCTTGAAGGGTTATTAATACACAGAGTAACATTAAATTTTGTATTTACAGTATTATTAATTTGAGCCATTTTTTGTTATTTAAAAATGGTTGCTTTAGCAACCAAACAACCAAACAATTTTGGCGGTACATCAATACTTACTAACTTTTTAGCAAATTATTTTTGTAAAAAAGATTGTGAAAATTGGTCTGATTGATATAATGCTTTATTAATATACCTGTATATCTATACCTGTGAATCTTTCGACTTTATTTTTTTTTTAATTAATGAAGAGCCTTTAGCACAAGCAAGTAAGCTTATTTTGGGCTCTCCATGATGCTGAGGAGTTTCAAATACTTTTTACAATACAAAAATACAATACAATTATGATCAAAAATTTAGCAAAATTTTAATACTTATTCCTGAAAACTTACTATATTTATTGTCGGACTTTGAATTTGACTTTTATTTGTACAATATTTTCTATGATTTAGGAATAAATCTGTAAATCTCAACGAACTAATAACTCTGCTCTCTAGAATACGCGTACCGTTAGAATAACGTATCGCCAACATCTCGGTTTGTTTGTAAACAAATAGTAGGTATATTCAGGCCTGTACAATAACAATTACCAGTAACTGTTATTGTTGTCTGTTAGAACAAAGCTGTGCGAGTAAGTCAGACAAATGTATATATTGGCTACGTTTTTGTCAGTTCAAATGCCTATTCTAGAGAGAAGAGTTATTAGTTCGTTTGTAAATCTTCATGATATTCACCTAAATAATTTTTTTTTGTAATTATTTCTGTGTAAAATATACAGCAGAAGTTTCCACATATTTGATAAAAATGTCTATGCCATGATAACAATAAAAACTATATGCCAGCAGTCACCCAAAACTTTTCTCAGTGTGACTTCATATCATGTTAAACTACAACCAGAAAATCTCGAGGGGTTCCATTTATAATCCGAGTGACTGAACAAAAATAAACATCTTCGTTTGTTAATAAACACATGTCTATTTTAGTTTTTATGGCCCATGCGCCTTGTATTTTAGCACGGAAAAAATAAATCATTAAGGTTTTTCTATTGGATCCAACTAACTATTCCATGGAATAGTTAGACATGTAATTCAGAAAAAAAATATAATTTTTCATGTTTAGTCGATAAAAGCCCCGCATAGTGGCTAGCGCGTGTATATAGTAAGCCTACTAGCGTGAGTTTGATTCTCACTGACGCCGATTTGCCTTTTCAGTTAATTATTAATTCAAATTTGGCGAAGACGATAAGTGAAACGGACACTCCCTATAAACTGGTTCGAAAGTCAGTATAAGCCGGTAGTTCCCTCTACTACTAGCCCACACAAGTCCTGGACTTAGGGGATGCTTAATTAAGTAGAAAAGTACGAGGTTAAACAAACAAACAAACAAAGAAGCATATTTAGTATTTGGTTTTTTTAAACCTATAGGTAATTTGTAAATAGTACTGGAGTGAAGGAGGTTGCTTTCTTGTGAAGTCAAAAATTTTATGTCTTTTTCTTTTCTTCTAATTTAATCATTCCAAAGGAAAAATCTTGATGTTTAATTTTTTCTTGCAAAAAAAAACAGATAATAGAAAAACACATTGAAAAACCCTAATTGCTTTCCCATTTTGAAAATTTTCAAAATTTCGGAAGGCAAAAATTTTCAATTTTTTTTTTGTGTATTTTTGCGTTTTATGACGTTTTTGCCGGTATTAATCAATTTCGAGCAAAAAAAAATTGTCGATCGGTCGGTCGGTCGGTCGATCGGTCTGTCCGGGAAATCTTGTGGGCACGATAACTTAAGAACGCTTTAAGCTGGAGACTTGAAATTTGGCATACAGGTATGTTACCAAAAGTTCTGGCTCGGGATTGTTTTTGGTAAACATTGGGGTACGGCAAGGGGGGCAAATAGGGAAAAATACATTTTTTTAGAAAAATTTGAAAATTGCTATATATGGGTTTTCAAGGTTGCTGAAATTGAATCTGATAAAAAACTTTTCTAATTCCACCCCCGAGGGGGTGAGGGGGTAAATATTTTTCAATATTATTAATATTTTCTTCAAAATTGGTATATAGGGGTTTTTGGGGACGACGAATATGAATCTGATACTTTTTTCTAATGTGACCCCCTGGGGTGGGGGTAGTTTTCGTGAAAACTGGTGTATTTGGGTTTTTGAGGTTGCTGAAAGTGAAAATTGTTATATTAAGGTTTTTATGGTTGCTGAAAGTGAATCTGATAATAAAAAATCCATTTTACGGGCGGAGGTGAAAAATGGAAAAGCTCTTTTACTGGGCAGTGTATTTTTAGTGTTTTCAACTTTTTTCGACTTAGATCCTGGACTAATAATAGTTATTTGCATTAGTGTTTCCTGAGCGAGCGTAGCGAGCGAGGGAAACAGAAATGCAAGGGACTAAAATAGCAAAGTTTAGTCCTGAGGATATACACTATTTTTTGCAGGACCAAACATAATTTAGGTAGGTAGATAAAATTAAAATTAAAAACCCACGCGTCTAAAATCGGTTGTTTTATTTTCGTAATTTAATCAAGATGCCTGTAAATTGCGAAAAGTCAGTTTCATGACTATCGCTATTTCAATTGTTTTTTAATATGGTTGACACAAACGTCAAAAAAATGGACGAAGATGATAAATTTTAAGTTATGGTTGACACAAACGTCAAAAAAATGGACGAAGATGATAAATTTTAAGTTATGCATAAATTGTTATAAAAATGTTATTTTTAAAGGTTTTCTTTGTTAAAATCAAATAAATTGGTTTGAATCGCTAATTTATTACAAAACACCACCAAACTTAATTTTTGAACCAGCAAAGCACATAGTAAGTATAATATTTTAATATTATCAAGGTTCTTTCAATATTTTGGTTTCCTACAGTTTACTGTAATTTAATTCCACATATTACCATGCATTAAAAAATTGTATATTAAGCAAATAATTCAAATGTTAAAATTACTGATTAATGCAAAAAAAAGTTACATACCGGGTATCCCACCAGGTTCTTGACAAGCTATATCTACGTTATTTGAAAAGATAGAATTTTTTCCAAAAAACAGCGTTAAATGGGAGTCATTGAAGTTTTTATTTACATATCCAAAACCACCCCTTGCTTACCCACCATCAACCACCCCCAACTTCTGTTTTTCAAATAGCACCTTCCAATTTTTATCAAAGAATATGAAAGTACATTTCATTCTGAATTCAACCATGTATTATAAGTGGTATCATATCATTTAAGGGGCTCAAAATAACAATTATTATTTATTAATAATAGGGTGGTATTTAGAACATAGTTGCAGGTGGTTCCAGGAGAGTGGGTTATTAAGGGTGGTTTATGTATACATTTATCAGTTATCTTTTAGATATAATCTAACGTGAGTTTTTGGATTTTTTTTGATGAAAAATATTGTTTGTGATCTGATGAGGTTGTAATTTGGAGCCCCTTAAAAGAATAAGATATTACTTATAATACATGGTTGAATTTAGAATAAAATATGCTTTCTTCTTTAGTAAAAATGGGGGGATACTATTTAAAAAACAAAAGTTAGGGTTTCATGGTTCCAAGAGGGTGGGTAAATAAGGGGTAGTTTTGCATAAGTCAGTAAATTCTACTTTGACTCGCTTTTAATTTTGTTTTTTCCGATTTTTTTTATCTCTTTAAACAACGGAGATAAAGCCCGTCTAAAACCTGGTGGGACAGTATTATTAATAAATAATAGTTGTTATTTGGAGCCCCTTTAAGAAAGAAGATACTACTTATAATATATGGTTGAATTAAGAATAAAATTTACTTTCATATTCTTTGATAAAAATGGGGGGGGGGGTGCTATTTGAAAAACAACAGTTGGGAGTGGTTCCAAGGGGATGGGAAAGCAAGGGGTGGTTTTGGATACGTGAATAAAAACTTCATTAGCTCCCATTTAACGCTGTTTTTTGCAAAAAATTATATCTTATCAAATAACGGAGATATAGCTTGTCAAGAACCTGGTGGGACACCCGGTATAGCTAATTCTACAATTATTATACTGTTCACAGAGCGTAGCGCTAGAATGGTATTATTCGGTGGTTTCGAATTTCCCAAAATCGCCAAAAAACGTACTAGATAAAAAATTCTTGGGTACAAACGTGTTTCATGAAAAAAATAAGAAACTTTGAAAATGTCCTTCTGTGCGTCTTAAGTATTTGGGAAAATGCCATATATTATTTACTGTGAATAGCATATAATGGAATTCGTAGCATTACATATCTTCAGGGCTTGTTTATTACTTGTTATCAAAAATTAAAATAGGTCCTACCTACGCTGATTAAGAAAACGTTTTTAGACTTTAGATTGATGGAATAATAAATTAATATTTTTATAATTTTGTTTAAAATTAAAAATTTCTGTCCTTACATGATAAATTGTTTGGCAACCTTCATGCAGAGAAAAGTTCTATTCCTGTACTTAGTAAAGTGTAATTAGTTAAGTTACTGTCATTATTGCTCTAGTATAAGAACGGGTGTCAAAAAGTATAAAATATAGTATAAAATTTAGGAGAACAATTAATGGTACTCAAAATTTCTTATGCTAGTTAACTGCTACATTTTATGACAACTGCTGTTACACTCTTTTCTCTGTGCTTGGTAAATAATATAAATTTATTTTTTTGTGTGTATTAGCTTTTGACATGTTTGGGCTACAGGATAACAAACAAGTGCACCTGTTAGGTAGAAAGTTAGGTTATCATGATTTTAATAAAGGTAATTTCAATAAGGAACAGGTATATCTATAGAGGAAACTGAAATCTATACATATCTTCTTTATCTTTATAGAGGCATTCTTAGTATTAAATTTTTACTTGAACCTTTTAAAAACTACCTATTATGTGGTAGTTTTTAAAAGGTTCAAGTAAAAATTTAGTGAATAATATATACTGCATGCTGTCAGTAATAGTATTCGTCTCTAAGGAAATTATTGAAAACTGCTCGTGCCTCATTCATGCGCTACAGCTTTTCCCAAAATATATCTTCATAAACGCTGTACTAGGAGTATTTACTTTTATAATAAATCTAAAAATGTAGTTTTAGTGTATAAAAATTCTAACATCATAGGGAATATCTTGAAAGTTTGAAGGAACACACTGCGATTCAGTGAACGAACTCTCTAGCGTGATATGTCTATAAATATAAACTTTACTGAAACTAGAAACATCAGTTTAAAGAGTGTATTGCCATTTAAACTGCAAAATCGGAGAAAGAATAACTGATTTTCAGATCTTCGTCATTAATTCATCTTTATTCCTTTCTGTTGAATATTTTTCTTTTTTATTTATATTATTAATTCCTTAATGGGACACTTTCCCGGGCGAGTCCATTATTGAAAACTTCCACAAACTGTTCTAGGTAAAATTCAGTGCTAAAAGTTCACCTTCCAGCAAACAGATGTCACTACTATTAAAAACAAAAGTTCTAGCCTTTGTGAACAGATGGCTTTTTTAATAAACAGTTTGCCTGTAATCTGAGTGCAACAATTTTATTTATTATTACCTAATATGTTTAACTGCATAATATAAAATTAAATTAGGGTTAAAATAAATAAGGTAAATATAAATAGTTTTTATTGCTTATATTGGTTACTCTGATTACTTTGTCTTTCTTACGTTGGCTAAACTGTTAAGAACTGTTAGAAAGAGATAGCACTGTAGAACTGATTTTGACGGTCTTTGTCATCAAGAAACTATCATATTGCTTTACTTTTTAAGTTTGATCTTTTATCTACTAATGGAATTTTCTTTATCGCCAATAGTTTTCCTCTATTGCAATAATTATAATTATTATTAATTTCTTAGCTGATGATATAGAGTATTAAGTAGCGTACTTGCAATTTCATGCCAGAACTAATTTTTCTCTTTGCACTTTGTTGGTAAGTGGGTTTTCAACCCATAATGTGGTTAACAAGGAGAATCTCTAACAGTGAAAAAAAAACAGGGTTCAAGCCATAATACTAAAATAATTTTAAGTTTTTTGTCCGTATATTAACTATATTAGATTGGGTCATTAGTTTACACACAATATTTTAGATAAGAGTATTAAATAATAGTTATTTATGGTACTAGTGGCTGACGCCTCGCAGGTTAATTTTCGAGAGCGCAATATCGGTTTACCCATGAGTTCCATACAAGGTTTTATCCAATAAATAGCTTAGGAATTCATATTTTTTAAAAAAAATTTAATGACATTTACAAGAAAATAATTTGACAAGTGACAGTTGAGTGGGTAAAATAAATAATTATCCACTCAATAAAGTAAAAGCCACGCGGGGGCTATTATTGAGTTTATCTATTTAAAATAAAGCTGGTAATTGTCTTATTATCTGTATGGATTTGATACCTTTCGAACACCGGTCACAGAATACCAACTATTTTATTTATTATACTCTAAACTTGCTGTTGCATCTACCCATAAATTTGTGAACGTCTTTTCCTTCCAGCTGCTGTTTTTCAAAAATGTTGTGTTTTTATAGCATTTTATCAATTCATTCTTTTGATTAAGGGCATATCCACAGCCTAGTACATAAGAATGTGATGCCGTGATTGACTTGATGTGCCATCATGTATCTTGTAAGCCAATCACGGTATCGCATTCTTATGTACTATGCGTGTTATGCGAGGCTGTGGATATGCCTTAATATGATTTTACGTTTGGTATACCATAAGAATAACTCTTTTTTTTGCAAAACAAAAAGTTACAATTAGTTAGATAGTGTTAATAATCAAATTGAAATTGTCCGATTTACAGCAGAGAAACTAATTTTTGATAACTTTTCCACATTCACTAAACAGATTTCAGGAACTCTATCATACATTTACAGCACTTTGTGCAGTGCACAATTACTCTGGTTATATAAAGAAATTCGACACTGGTCCACTACAGAATTTTTCATATTCATTGAGAAAATACCTACCAAAATGACGTAGCTGAGATTATAGCTGCTATTTTACGCTTATTTATGATTATAAGTGCCATATATTGGTTTGGTGGCTATCGCGTCGATCGCTGAAAAGTCTTGATTCTTATTGAACCAAATCAACTCCGTATTGAAAGTAGACAAAACTAAATTTTTGCGTTCCATTTGGCTTTTAGCGTACCATTTAATGGTACATACAAGAAATTTACTTTTTATAATCAAATTGCGATGACCACTTTGATTCAGTGAGGAGAATAAGGACAGAAACTTTTAATTTTAAATAAAATTATAAAAATATTAATTTATTATTCCATCAATCTATTTTCTAATCATAGTAGAGTGATATTGGTAGACTGACAGTTTCGGGCTGCTGGCCCTCTTCAGTACCTTTTGCGAATAAAGTCTGAAATAGTTTTCTTAATCAGCGTGCAGAGTTTACTCTTGGTACTGAACTGTCAGTCTACCAATATCACACTGTACGATGATTAGAAAATTGATTGATGGAATAATAAGTTAATATTTTTATAAATTAAAATTTTCTGTCCTTACTAATTCTACGTCTAACCACACGTTAGTGGTACTATGTGCTTGAGACACACAAGTTCACAACTTGCCACCATTCAAAGTCTCCAGAATAGAAGAGGCATGAGTAGTTGTCTACATCTAGCAATAGATGGCGCACAAGTCTACATCAATCTTGTGATTATATTCCTTTTGCGAATAAAGTTTAAAAACGTTTTCTTAATACGCGTGAAGAGTTGACTCTAGGTACTGAAGAGGAACAGCAGCCCGAAACTGTCAGTCTACCAATATCACTCTGTAAGATGATTAAAAAATAGATTGATGGAATAATTCTTACGATAAATAAATGAATTGAATTGAATTGAATTGAATTGAAATGGAATAATAAATGAATTGTATAGTTCTACTGGCCAAAATGTTGGTTCTAATTTCTACCATGTCAATGGTATATTGTGTTTGTTATATTTATTTATTTATTTTATTTTTATCCTTTATTAGCATAGCTATTAAATTTACAATAAATTTGTTTAATATTAAATATTTTATTACATAACATTAAAACTTTTATTTTGTACTTGTTTAATTAATATTGTCCTGTAATTGGTTTTTCTGTTGGGCAAAATAGTATATTAAAGTACTAGTTTCATAACATACGTTTTTAGAGCACGAGTACAAGTTTAGAATCGAGCCGCTTGCGGTGAGTTTTCTAAAGTACTAGTGAGCTAAAAACGTGTTATAAAAAGAGTGCTTTATACAATTTTTTCTATTTTGCTCTAAAATTTTAAATACTTACATTTAAATTGATGACTAATTTAGGGATTTTTGTTTCGAATTGGCATTACAGTTTTCGCCATGTTTAAAATTCTAAGAACGAATATTATTTTGATATATTTTATAGTCATTTCTTCTCTTTTCCACTGCAGGTAACCAAGCCACAATTTTAACACGGTAAAACATAACCTAAACACAAAATTTTGTAGAAAATTAAACTTTAAACCGACGTTTGCACGGCAAACGTCAAGAGATAGACTTTTTTCTGTTGCCAACCCAAAAGAAAAAAAAGTAGAGACCTCTTATGGGCCTATAAGAACACGCAAAATGCGCAAAATGCTTATAAGAGTCGCAAAATATAAAAAAGATATTATAATATTCTTGATTGGATTAAGAGGGTTAGTTCATTTTTAGTATAAATCCATTATTTTACAGAAATCGTGGTGGGTGTGGGGACAAGGAAACCTGAATCGGTTTTGTTTCGATACATCAATATTGCACTATCGCTTGAATGCAATTTGCATTTGATAACGGCACCGCAGTAGATCAAATAAACACATATTCCTTCTTCTTCAAAATAATCTTTTGGACACTAAATTAAAGTGACCCAAAAGGAGTTAATGCATTGCATTAAACTCTCGTTCTTTGTGATCAGGTATAAGTATTAGAGACTTGAGTGAGTCTCTCTAATCGTTTCAAATAAATATAATTTCTTTATAACCTAAAAAGTCCAAATGGTTAACCTTAATCCATTTTCATCCACAAAAGTACATCTTAAACATCAAATATTTAGTTGTAAAATCAATTTAAATGTAAAGAAAGGTTTAGTAATAAAATGTGTATGTCAAGAAAATATTAATACATAAATTATACTGGAAATTCAATATAACCTAAGCTTTTATATACACCAAATCCCTTCTGGGATTAATACTATAGTACTACAACGTAGACTACATTATTGATACAATTTTGCAAAAATTGATCTGAGAGCGAAAATATGGAACACATTAAATGCACGGTGTTCTAGAAGAACGTTTTGATTGAACTAATGATAAAAAAGTTAAAAAAAAATAAATAAATTGGAGTCAAAGTAGAATTTACTGACATATGCAAAACTACCCCTTATTTACCCACCCTCTTGGAACCAACTTTAACTAGTTTTTTAAATAACACTCCCCTATTTTACTAAAGAATATGAAAGCACAATTCATTCTAAAAACCAGAAAATTTTCCAAAAACTTACGTTAAATTGTACCCAAAAGAAAATTGATTAATATATCCAAAACCAACTCATAATAACCCACTCTCCTGGAACCACCCGCAACTTTGTTTTAAATATCACCTTTCTGTTAATAAATAATAATTGTTATTTAGAGCTCCTTAAAATCTAATACCACTTATAATAAATGGTTGAAATCAGAATAAAGTGCACTTTCATAGTCTTTAATAAGAATTAGAGGGTGCTATTTAAAAAAGAGAATTTGGGGGTGCTTTCAAGGGAATGGGTAAGCAAGGGGCGGTTTTGAATAAGTCAGTAAAATCTTCTTTGGCTTTGATTTAATGCTATTTTTTGCAAATTTTAATAACTTTTTAAATAATGGAGATAAGCTATATCAAGAACTTGGTGGGACACCCAGTATAGTGAACGGATGGACCGTTTTGAAAAAAAAATGGTGGGAGTGGGAGGTATCATACCACTACGCCAAGTTTGGTCAAAATCCAAGACATCGAGTGCAAACCGAGTATGTTAGCGTGAAATATCAAAGATATTTTCTAAAAAACACATTTTTTTTTAAAAACGGCTCTAACAATTTTTAAAATTTTGGTCTTATTTTTTTAATTAGAGCTCATATAACAAATTCCAAAAAGAAAATAAAAATGGAAGTTGTTATGTCATTTAAAAGTTCTTCTAGAACACCGTGTGAATCCCGAATTTATTTATTTGTAATTTCCCAAAATACAGTTTTTTCTCTATTCCCTATAATTCCAAAGTCCCCTTACTATTTATCCTATTTCTGTGTAGGTACTTAACTTTTTGCAAAAATCTTTCAGTATAAGAAGGATACAAATGTGCATAAAATATAAACTGTAATTCTATAGAAAATTGCGTTTTAAAGGTAGTTATTTAATAAATTAGTCTTTCTTACTCTTTAAGCCTTTATAAAATCTTGGTCTAAATCTGCTCGAAACCAGTATGCTTATTATAGATTTTTTTATATCCTAGTAGAACAGGAAAGCTTTGTTTTAGCAAAAATAATTATTTAAATTTTATAATAGTTTCCTTTCTATCTATCTATCTATTTATCTATCTATTTATCCAATATTTTTCTTGACGAATTCCTTAAAAAAGCATTTTCCTACGATCCTCTATGAAAATGACATTTAGCACACTCTTTTGTTCTTTATAAAACGCCTTATATCGAACTTGTTTGATATTTTCATATCACCCTAGTTTGTTATTTATGTATGTATGTATTGCCTAATTTATTTCTTGTTTTTCTTGGGTATTAGGCACATAAAGACATAAGTTTCTTTAGTAGTTAATTACTTTAATTCTAACGTTTCGCTCAACTTAAGCTTCTTCAGAGAACAGGGACATCACAAGGACAGGAGGACCACTTTCAAAATATGCATTCAGTGAAAAAAATCTCTGTATGAAGTGGTCCTCCTGTCCTTGTGATGTCCCTGTTCTCTGACGAAGCTCAAGTTGAGCTAAACGTTAGAATTAAAGTAATTAACTACTAAAGAAACTTATGTCTTTATGTGCCTAATACCCAAGAAAAACAAGAAATAAATAAATAAAAAAAGCACAAGAAATACCAAAATAAATAATGTATTGCCTAATTTTGTTTAGATATTTACGTTGTAAATTCTACGAATTTTACTCACCTCGTTTTATATGCCTCTCATTACAGACTTTTTTGATGTCTTTTATGTTTTTCAATCCAAATATTTCTGTTTTTTTATGTCAAAAATAAAAACTATAGTTATAACCTTACTATTTTGACCCAGGTCAATATAACTTTTGTTTTATTATGTTATGTTTTATTAATGTCTAGATGTTATAAAAATTACTTAATTTGTGATTTAGTTTCCTTACATTTTACAGTCTTATGTGGTAGCATATCCACAGAAATCAAATTTAATTAGTAAACTGTAAAATTTTCCCCGATTTAAAAGATTATTATTATTATTATTATTATTATTACAATATTAAGAGTTGAGGTTAAAAAAACCTATATAAACTCAATTTCATCAATTAGGTTGAAAATTAAACTATCTAAGCCAAATTAAACTAATACAAACTAAACCAATATAAACTAAAGTATATAAACTAAGTTAAACTAATACAAGAAAACGTTTAGGAACTGGTAGCTACAGATGCTTGCCGTTAGGCAACCCATTAAACAGTGTTGAGCTTCCAATATATGTTGTATTAAATATAAAACCAAGAAAACTAAAGGTAAATAAAAAACATATTTCCTGTTGACATACATATATAAATTTGTATGCTATTTTGTGTTTGGTTTTTCTCAAAAATTCGCCGAATAAGTAATAAAAATTAGAAAATATTAAATTAAGAATTCTTAATGTTTAAACTTTATATTTTTTCGGGATTGTGGGAAAAATAGTGTACATAACATTGGAAAGTGTATTTCTATATGTCACTCTCTACACTAGTTATGTAATATACTATTAATTTTTATGGTCTTTTTCATTAAGCAAGAAAATAAATTAAAAATCGCACAGTGAATATTTTCAAAACATATTCGAATACTGGATGTGCGAATATACTGCGTAGTTTATTTTATAAAACATAACTATATTCTATACACAAACATATGCTATTCAAAATTATTATTTTTAGTATTATTTTCACAACAGACACATTTTAACAGAAATTAATCACCAAGCTATAGCTTTTTTAATTTGAAAATGAAACCATACGCAAAAGAAACGAATCAATTGTTTTTGTAGCGATTTGATTGTACAGCAATTTGTCATGGATAACTAGATAAGTAATAAGACAGCAAAAAGAAATATTTTTTTCGCTTTAAAATTAAGTATATTTTAATAATTTATTATAATTAGTAACAATCAAATAAAAAATATTGTATAATACACGGGCAAAAAATTAAATTTCGATTTCGTAGGTTTATTACCCTCGGGCCTGCCCTATCGGCCGGCCCTCGGCTTCTAAAAACCCACTCAATCGGAAAATTGAACTTTTCGCCCTTGTATTATAAGTGACTTTAGTCCTTAGTGCACGAGAATGAAGTTTTTTTGACGACGCGAAGCGAAGTCAAAAAATCATTCGAGTGTACTAAGGACTTGTCGCAAACGAGTTGCGAACAACATTTTTCGTTCGATCTACAGTCTAGACTCTTTAAAAATGTATATTTTAAAGAATTACGTGTGTTTAATTTTGACATTTCAAGATTTTATAAACGTCAAATGACTTTTGTCAAAATGAAAGCTATGTGTACTCGTTTGGATAAATGAGTGTGGATAGTTGTCATTTCATTGAAATATGCACTATGTACTCGTGCGATAGAAATACATCCTAACGAGGATCCTAACGAGGATATATAGTAGTTCTTTATTTCGTGTACATTAGGTCGTACGAAAATAACTTTTTTTGCTTTCTCAAGTAAAAATTGTTTGTAATTTGTATTTTACGGCATCTCTTTTGTAACCGATAAAGAATGTGGCTCGCTTTTTATGATACTTTGTAGGCCATTATAAATTGTAAAAATTTCCGAAATTTAACATTTTCTTGACATTTAAAACGGTTATCTTGAAAACATGAAAGTTCAAAACTATTTATGGTAATGTAATGCAAGTTTATGATTCTTGTTAATTCATAATATGTGCAACTATGCACAAAACAAAAATGTAATTTTGTTGATAACATAGTTTAGTTGTTTAAAAATGTTAATATAATGTAAATAAAACGTTCCTCAGAAATGATATAATTTCAACTATTCTGTAATCTACCCTGCTAAGACAAGTTGTCCTATCTGCAAATTAGATGTTTTGAGATATGGCCAGTTTTATTGTTGTTGTTTTCACTTTCTGAAAACATGTTTAAATAAATATGGCGTTGGGTTCTGCTTTATTTTAAGTCAAAAATACGTGATATCCTTTGAAAAAAAAATATTTTTTTGTCAGAAAAATAAATTGCCATACAAAATGCATTTGTTCTATCTGAAAAAGTTAGGATAAAATGATCTAAAAAGCCAAACAAATTACTAAGATCTGTAAAGTTAGTCCTAGTCCTGAATTATTCGTCTAGTAAAAACTAGTTAGGACAATTTTATTTAAAAAACATAGGACAAATATCTTAGGCAAATTTTTAGGATTTGGGTTTTAGATAGGACATTTCTTTTTAGTAGGCATATGGCTAGTGTAAAGCAATACAATGGTGTGCTTATCTCAAAAAGTGAATTTTTGCAGATAGGACAACTTGTCTTAGAGGGCAGGAATTGCGAGGTCAGATTATTATGATTATGAATTTTGTATCAGATGACTTTATTGCTTACTATTTTTGTTTAATACAGTGCTTATTCATAGGCTCGCATAAGAACATAAAACATAACAATGCAATGCCGTGATTGGCTGAATGTGCCGCCATGTATCTTGTAAGCTAATCACGGCATAGCATTCCTATGTTTTATGTTTATATGCAAGCTTCTGGATATGCCTTAATCCTTGTGTTGGGTCAATAATTTTAAAATATTTTTTACTAATAAATTAAAAAGTAGGCATGGTAAGTTTTTTTTAAGATTTTCATAATCTGATTTTGAATGGCTTTGTCAATTTTTGATTATCTTTGTACCAAAAACGATTTTTGGTACATTTAACACAATTAGGACGGAAAATTATTATATAATACATTTTTCTCTAATCCCCAAGGCTTTAGAATAATCTTTTCAGAAAAAACTTTATTACTAAAAAATAAGAAAATATTTCAAGATCGGCTAGGTGGCGAAAAAGTTATTATAACAGTATAAAAATAGTCCGTTTTCTTTTGTCCCACGCTTTAGTTTATAATGGCACTAAAAACAGTTTAATTGAACTTCCCATAATAAATTAAAAAAAACAACAACAGAAAATAAAAATTTTATTCAAATTCTTAAGGTGCCTTTTCACGGAGCAATTTGTACGCAGGTTTGGTGCTGTGCAACTTTGTTACAAGAATGATTCAGTCACTGCGCATGCCTTCAGGCAACTTTGATTATATTTTCAAGCCATCATATTCTTAGAAAAAGTTCTAATTTTCAACGATTTTCACGCAAGATTTATAGTTATTGTCGTGGTACCAACCTGAAAAAAAGTTACCAAATTGATTTCTTTTTACTGATATAGTAGCAACTGCACATGTTAATAATAATAATTATTATTAATAATAGTCCGGTTTGTCTAACTACAAAAACTTCCTTAAAAAAGCAAATGCTAGGTTATGTTTTTGTCAACAAACGCAGAGACACGTCAAAATTGTCTGGTGGCAGCACTGTTTAACTTACAATATACAGCGTCAAACTTGCGTATAAATTGCTCCGTGAAAAGGCAAATGAATGTGCAATTGTCTCTCTCTCTCTCTCTCTCTCTCTATTTATTTGGTCTTTTTCTTCCGAATAATTAACCAGGGTTTCTCTATATAATCATGAGGTTTCCAGTGCGCAAGTACTAATCGGATATGTATCCTGACTTGCGCACTATCACTGATAAATTACTACTGTAGTAATTTCCACGCTAAT
Source organism: Brachypterus glaber (assembly GCA_958510825.1). NCBI lineage: Eukaryota > Metazoa > Arthropoda > Insecta > Coleoptera > Kateretidae > Brachypterus > Brachypterus glaber. Next base: position 9,439,366 of record OY294045.1, read on the forward strand.
ATAAAAAGTTATCATTAAAAACACACAAAAAAATTATCTTCAAACGTTCATTATTATTCACTTAAAATTCAACAGTTCGCACAATTAATAACCATATATATGGTTCACTTTTACTTGTACATAAAACATTAACATAAAAATACTCGAGGCACATCATAAAAGATGACAAAACAAAAATACACGAGGCACATCATAAAAGATGGCTTAGCACGATGCTGACGGTTCATCGCCCAGTACTTGAATGATGTGCAATTGTCCTCATGCTATATCTGGCGGCAAACTTGAATAGCATCAAACTTGCGTACAAATTGCCCCGTGAAAAGGCGCCTTTAAAAGAAAACTAACTACCCTTTATTTGATTATTTCAAACTAAACATCCTCCATCGTAACACTTTCTTTCAAACCTGGGTAGATAAATTTCCATGTTAGGTCAAAGTGTCATAAATTTCTAATGAAAGAATAAATAAATAGGTAGGAAACATTTAGATAGAATGTATGTATTTTCATAAAAAAATCAACTTACCAGCCAGTTTTCTTATCAATATTTATGACTGTGCCTTTGGTTCGATAGTATTGATTCTTACACACATACAGTTGTAGCTTATACCATAAAATACGACGGAAGAAGACATTATAATGCTATGGGTTTCAAAAAGGCTTTTTGACTGATCTTTAAAAACGAAAACGCAGCAGTTTGGACACTTTTATTTTAGGTTTTTATTTTATGTACGTGACTAATAAACATTAATCGGAATAAATTCAGTTATGACTCATCAACGTTGAAAATAAACACAGAAACATAGGCTTACGAAATAATTTTGCCGAATTATGAGGGAAATTTGTATAAAGGTCACTAAATCAAAACATTTGACGACTAATTTGTTACACACAACAATATTGAATATACATATTAACTATTAATATGTAAATATCGCCGATGACTGATTATAAATATGTATATATATATATCGGTGTTTTTCGAAGAAAAAACCGATATTCGATCTTTTAAGAATACGAAAGTTTTTAATTTTTATTTATTGATAACTTTTTTTCCCACTTAACTCGTTTAAATGGAATCATTAAAAAAAATCAAGATAAAAAGAAATAAAAATGTAAATATTTAAAACCTCGCGTCAACGCTAGAATCGACGCGGCGCCTATGCGAGCACTGGAAATTCGCCGATGACTGCTAATAAAGATAAAAAATATTAAAAATTACTATTAATTGGTCTGATAGAGTACCGATGAGAGTTAATTAGAGAGAATTGAGAAAAGCGCATATTATTTTATATCATAATACATATATCAGATCCCCACCATTTCATTCTTCTTTCTTACAGGACTAGTAAGAAAGAAGTTAAGGTTTCTGAAAGCAGCCTATCCAAATTCCTTCAAGTGGACTCATGATCTTGATTTTGTTTCTATATTCATTTTGAAGCCAACTGTTTCAGATGCTTTCTTAAGTACTATTTGCATGGATATAAGTTCACTTAATTTAAATTAATAAAGAAGGAAGAAGAATAAAATAGAGTATATACGACATAAGTTTGATTGAGTCTGCTCTCCTGTCCACCCTCTCCCTAGCAAAATTAAGTAAATTGTTTACAACCTTTGTTAGTTGTTAGCAGAATTTTTTTGCTATTTGTAAGCAGAATTTTATTCTAGACCTAGATCTGCTGCCCTTAACTAACAAGCAGTAACTCTATTTGTCGCATAGCAACGTTTTCACGTCGATGTAATATTTTGAAAAATTGCCATTGCAAATGGAGTTACTGCTTTCTATTTAAGCAAGGCAGATCCAGGTCTTGAATAAAATTTTGCTTACAAATAGCAAAAAATTCTTCTAACAAAAGTTGTAAAAGTATTACTTAAATTTGTTAGGGTTAGGGTGAACAAGAGAGCAATCTCAATCAAACTTAATGATGAATTACGACTATTTAATTTTTTTAATAATAATATATACTTAATAGTATATTAAAGTACTAGTTTCATAACATACGTTTTTAGCGCATGAGTACAAGTTTAGAAGACGAGCCGATTGCGGCGAGTTTTCTAAAGTACTAGTGCGCTAAAAACGTGTTATGAAACTAGTGCTTTATACAATTTTTTCTATTTTGCTCTAAAATTTTAAAAAACTTACATTTAAATTGATGACTGATTTAGGGATTTTTGTTTTCGATTGGCATTACAGTTAACACCATGTTTAAAATTCTAAGACTTAATGATATTTTGATATATTTTATAGTCATCTCTTTTCTTATTTACTGCAATTAACCAAGCCACAATTTTAACATGGTAAAAATAACCTGAACAAAAAATTTTGTAGAAAATTCAACTTTAAAGCGACATTGACATTTGCACCGAAAACTTTAAGCGATAGGCCAGGTCTGTTGCCAACCCAAAAGAACAAAAAGTACAGACCTCTTATGGGCCTATAAGAACACGCAAAATTCGTGTGATTATGAGCTTATAAGTCACAAAATAGAAAAAAGACTATTACTGTTGTCATTATCAATTAATAACTGTATTTTAAAATCAGATATAATAGTGTATAGTAATGACATTAAATAAATATTTCATAACGTTATAACACTTTTCGCTTTCATTTTATGGGGCATCCAATTTTCAGTAATTTGCCTCATCACGACCCTGAACAAAGGCCATTTTGTTACTTTAACGACTGTGTATAATCGATTTGAAGATTTTTTCATTAAATTGCATATTGTCTTTTATTAAAGTGTTTTTATTTTGAGATTATATCAGACAATCCTTTTATATTAATACTAGCCGGCAAGAAGCATTTGTTATTGTTATTAAAATAATTCCGCCCCTTTAACTTTTAAACGGCTCAACATATCAACTTAAATAACATAACACAAACTATTTTTTTTAAATATATTTGATATTTTAAGGGTGCAGAATACAGGCATGTCCTGCAAGGTACAAGGGAGATTTTTGTTATTGGAAAGGGAGTTTTGATCACTGGTCATGATATAAATAAAATTTAAAAAAAATCAAAGGAAATCGCATTTTTTAGCAAATTAATGAAAAATTCAACCATCAAAAAAGTTTTTTAAAAACCATAAATTATATGGCTAAAAAGGGAAATTAACATGCTTTAAAATGTAATGCCAAACGGCCAACCTTTTCATTAAAAAAATCCCCCTTGTCCATATCAAATCAAATATAAGTATATCAAAAATTATATGGGTTACGTTATTCACGTGATCCAAATATCAAGTAATATCTAATGTAATTTAAAGGTTTAAGGGGGGCGTACGCACTGTATTAATACTAAATAAGGATGTTTCATTACAGCTAGAGCTAATCCAAAAAAACGAAATTCAGATTTGCAATGAATAAGTCTAAAATCCAAATTTTTGGGGACTTTATTTTTAATAGAATTTGCAAAGATTAAGATGAAGAACAACAATTAAATAAAATAAAGAATAAAATAAAGAATAAAATAAAGAGGTTTAGATTTAAGGTCACCTTGAATAGCGAGTCCTGTCTTCTTATAATAATCTGGTTGTTTCTTTTTAAAAAAGATGTTAGGTTTGGGTGACCAAAAAGTACCTAATCCATAATCCATAACTTATGTATTTATAAAGCTGATTTCTGCCATTTTCATCCAGTCTTAAATCTCGAATTGAAAGGATAACAATTTTAGTTTGTGGTTATTGAAAAAACCTGATTTATAAAAGTATTCATGTAAATTTTAGATTTTAAGCTTTCACGGCCATTAAGATATAAAGAACTTTCACTTTCGGGTTTAGACCGTGTTAATGGATTTTCACTTTCCGACGTTTCGTCTCTTACTACTAGAGACATCTTCAGGGATTAATCTGAAACTAAGTTTCGAATCAACTTGTGTCACTATTTATGACGAGTTGTGGTTATTCACCCGTGACGAGGTTTTTCCTATCAAAGACTTCCATATTGCAGGTAAGTGGTAACCAGTGTCCCGATTGATATTGTTAGGATGCTTGATTTGTATTCATGTAAAATTAAAATTTGATCACATTAAAATTACGATGGCATGATCAAGTTTACTCAGTTACACAGTATCTGATTTTTAGAGATTTTTTTATCGCCAAAATGTAAAAATCACAAATCACTTATTTAGCTAAATTTTCTTAAGGACGTTACGTGGGATCTAATAAAAAAATTATGCTTTCAGATTCAGCAGACTTTACCAAAGGATATCGCAATTCTTTTTAAATTAATTTCGTGTGGAGCTGTGATATCAGATATGTTCATACTTCTTCAATAATGAATGGACAGCAGTCCAATACGTTAAAATTTTTACCTAAAATATGCATAAATTTATTTTAAAACAATAATAATTATACTTTTATCTCTTTCTGTAGAACTTCTCTCTTTATCTAATCTAAATAGATGGCAGTCCATTGTCAAGTAATTACCTATTAATAATAGGCTATTATCTATAAGTAAAGTTTATTCATTGAAAAAATGTATTATGGACTTATTTAACAGCCGACCCTAAAAAGAATATGACGCCATTATAGCTATAAGATTATTAGATACTGTATTATGTATAAAAACGTTTAAATACATTTATAACCTAATAATAATGGTATACCATATATATCTAGGTAGTTAAAAATTTATTGAGCATCCATATACATAACAATTTAATCGATAGTTGAAGAATACAAAGGCTTTTAAGCTTTAATAATAAATCTACCTACGTGCTAATAGTCGGCAAGCTGGTGAAAATTTTCAATCAGTTATTTTCAACAGTATGAATTTAAAGTATGTCTTAAAGTGCATTCTAATTAACCTTTTTCGAATATCCAGTTTCTGGATCAAGTTCATTTTGGTGCTAGAAGCCCAAACAATTGATAAAATGAGGTATCCTAAAATAGTATATTAAAGTAGTAGTTTCATAACATACGTTTTTAGCGCAAGAGTACAAGTTTAGAAAATGAGCCGCTTGCGGCGAGTTTTCTAAAGTTCTAGTGCTCTAAAAACGTGTTATGAAACGAGTGCTTTATAAATTTTTTTACTATTTTGCTCTAAAATTTAAAAAACTTACATTTTAATTGATGACTGATTTAGGGATTTTTGTTTTGGGTTGGCATTACAGTTTACACTATGTTTAAAATTCTAAGAACAAATGATATTTTGATATATTTTACAGTCATCTCTTTTTTTTTTTTCACTGCAATTAACCAGTCCACAATTTTAACACGGTAAAAAATAACCCAAACACAAAATTTTGTAAAAAATAAGCTTTAAATCGACATTGACATTTGCACGCAAAACGTCAAGAGATAGGCATTGTATGTTGCCAACCCAACAGAAAAAAAGTAGAGATCTCTTATGGGCCTATAAGAACACGCAAAATGCTTGTGATTATGAGTTTATTAGAGTCGCAAAATAGAAAAACCCATTTTTACTTACCGAGTCATACATATTACATTTATAACATACTGATTAAGCAATTTTTATAGTTACACAAAATAATTCTGGGACCGAGTTATTAAAACATTTTTAAAATGTACCTGTGAAACGCCAAGAAAACGTTAGAATAAGGAATGTAATGTGTACAACTCGGTAAGTGAAAAATAAGCTTTTAGCACCCAAACGAACCGGATCCAGAGCCTGGCAAGTCGCAACTTAGAATGTAGACATTAAATTCAGCCGGGGGAAAACAACTCGTCGAAAATCTTTACCAGCTCTTGGACTATAAACTACGATATTAATTTTAACGTGGTAAATTACCGCTGGTAATGATGTGATAGTGACTGTTTAATTTGCTTTTATGCAATAAATTGTCCAACTGCTACCATATCAAAGAACCGTGTATCTTTACAAAAAGTAAAACAGGAATGCTTTCAACTGTTTTAATATTTATAGTAACTAACTGTTGTCACAAAATATAATGTATATTGGGCGTAATCATTTCTAATCTAACATAATATGTTAATATTAAGCTATTTTAATTAACTTTAAAAAATCTCTTAATTTTCAGCTTTTAGCTTTCAACTTGTTTTTTTTTAATATGTAGTTGACCATATACAGGGTGTCCGAAAACTCTCCTGCCAATTGGGAGCTCCATATACTAGACGCGATCTTATGTTGTTGTAACCTAAATTACTTTGAAGCCTCTAATGAAATTGGCCACTTTATGTATGTATGTAAATGCATTTTCCCTACTTGGTCACAAGTGTTACTTGGGAGGGCTAAGCCACATTTTTAATATTATTTTGTTTCTCTTTAAATTTTTGACATCCTTTATATAAATTTTAAAACAATAGTTATTATTTTTTTGTAAATATTTTCGAAATATTTAAAAAAGATTAACGTGACACTATCTTCAAAGAGCTCTAGCTCCCTTAGGAAGTATTTTTGGATTAAGGTTATTTCGATTAAATCACGGCTAGTATCAGGGGTTTTCATTTGGCATGATAATTTTTGGACACCGTGTAAGAGCTACGTTTTGGCCCTTCATAACTGTATTTTTAACTAAAATAAATAAATAAATCAATGGCAACCGCAGGGGTATACCCTTTCTATTTTTATTTTTGATCAAGGATCTGATGGTGCTTTTTATAAAATAATTTTCTGGGTTACGCTAAAAAGAGTTGAGGTATGAGCAGCGATTGTGCAATGAATTCGTTAAGACACTTATCAGTATATACAAAAGAATCACATATTTGGGCAATATGGGGTTCTTTTGAATCCGGAGTAGCCATTAATCAAATTACCTTTTATTATTAAAATCCGGTAGCTTTTATTAATATTCTTGGAAGGGCTTTTTATTATCCGTGCCGAAAACCTAATTATAAAAGGCATTTTACTGCGATACAATAAACTTATCTTTATTGTGATGAAAATTAAAGTATTCAATTGCTTCGCAATTCCCTTTTTTTACCTTTTGGAATCAGAAATTATTGAAATATTAATTTATTATTCCATCAATCTATTTTCTAATCATCGTACAGAGTGATATTGATATATGATTAGAAAATAGACGGATGAAATAATAAATTAATATTTTTATAATTTTTTTTAAAAGTACATCCTGTTCCAGAACTCGAGTACAGAAATTTGAGGGTATATATAAAAACCCTCTGGAAAATATGGAAAAAAAATAAAAAACTTTCCATCTTCAATACTAATTAAAAAGGAAGCTATTTAATCTGACCATTCCTGTTGCTGATGTTAAATTACCTACAATTTAGTTTTTCCCTACTTATTAGTAACTATGGTTGCATTTTAATTGTTGACGCGTGCATTGTTTGAGACTTTCAACTTTAGAATCTTTTTAGGTTATTATATTTTGACAAAACCAACAGAGGCTATCAAATATTAGTTATTTATCGTACTAGTGGGCAAAGTAAGATATTGTCCATGAGAAAATTAACCTGCGAGGCGTCAGCCAATATAATATAATAATAAATGTAATTTTTCCTGAAAAACTTACGTTAATCAGAATTTTCTTTCAGCATTTTTCGATTTTTTTTAAAGTTTAACCCCCCATAACTTTTTTATTTTTGGGGGGATTACTTTCAAACACAATAGGGTTCTTCCCCTCATAGAACTTGATATTTCCTGAAAATTTCAATACGATCGGATTATTTGTTCTTGACTTATCGTGTCTACAAAAATCGTGACATCGGACAGACGAACAGACAGACGAACGAACTGACGGACATTTGAAAAAAAAAGTTGATTATTTTTCATTTGGACTTTTTTTATCTACGACGATTTTTGACCGTATAATATTATTCTAGCGCTGGCGCTGCGGATACAATAATAATGGCAAACATAAAAAAATCATTTTGTTGTCTTGTGTTAACCTTAAACTTACTATAAACTTACTATACTTATTAGCATTATAGTAATTTATAAGTACTTTTCTGCTGTAGCTACGAACAGTAAAAAATGTGTTGTGCATGTGACCATGCATGTTGTAATGATAATTTTTACAAGGTCTTAAATATTATTCATGCAGAGCTTTCTTCGAAGATCTTTAATTTAATGCCGAATTTATTTTTACAAGAGGTTGTTGGAGCTTAGCCAGGAACATTAATAATGTGCGAATTTGTTTAAGATGGCAAGTTGTCTCTTAAAATGGCAAATTAAAAGCCTTAAATAAAGATCAATTGGAAATATTAATCAAATTTTAATAACAAATGTCTCGATGGGTCATTTATTGACAGGATTATTAGCAGTACTCGGCGAATTTCCAGTACTCGCATAGGCGCCCCGTCGACTCTAGCGTTGACGCGAGGTTTTAAATATTTAGATTTTTATTTCTTTTTATCTTAATTTCCAGATTTCCATGATTATCAATCTAGAGCCAGTAATGATTTTCATATAAATCTAGTTAATAATAAACTAGCACATAATTTTTTATTCCATATAGGTATATGATTTTAACAATCTTAGCTATATTTTAAAAAATGCTAAAAATTTAAATATATTTAAAAAATTATTAAAAAAAAATTAATGAATGAACAGTTAACAGGTTAACTAATTTTTGACTTTGTAGCCAATGTGCTAAATAAATAACTTATAATTATGATTATTATACAACGAAACAGGAATAGTGTTGCGCACATACAGTTGGACCCACAAAAAACGCAAGATATAAATATTCTAAAATGTCAATTTTATTAATTATTTTATAGTGTAAGGAAGTATTCAAGAAATAGGTTAGGTTAATTTGACAATTAATTGTCAGTTTTTTCAGTTTATTACAGATAATGCATGCGAATAATGTCGAATATTAAAAAAATAATAATAATAAATAATAAACTGAAAAAACATTTAGAATATTTAATCAAATCAAAAATTAAAACACAATATTTAGTAAATCTTATGAAAAAATAAAAATTTGAACCAAACATATAATTTATGAAAATTATGATTTTCGTTTAAAAAAAAGTTTTCCGGAGTTTTTTTTTCGCTTTTTTAAACTATCGATGCGGCGACGGGCGATGGTTTTTAACCCAGAAAAATTTGTATTGTTTATAGCATGCACCGCTTCTTGTAAATGGTATTCTCTCAAATAATTAAGTAAATTTTCATCCTGTATTTCATTTGATATCTTCTTTCTTTCCGAGTCTGCACGCCCTTTCCTCCCCTCTATTTTTTCTTCAATCTTAACCATTATTCTTTTTTCTATGATCTTAACACAACTCTCCGAAACACTAAATAACCTTGCCACAATTAAAGGTCTCTATAGAGATCACTAGCCACAATCACTTCCGTACATCCTGCTTCCAATATACTAATAGTTTGAGATTTCTTAACATTTCTTAAAGCATTTCTAATTACTTTATAATTATTATAAGTAATTTTGACAAATATTGTCAACATGACAAGGGCTTTGTTTGTATTGTAATTATTGAATTTACGCAACTAAATTTTCAATCTTGTTTTTTTTTTTTCGGATCCAACTGTACCTTATGAGTGACAAGAGCGCATTGGAGTAATTGCCTTCCGTTTCATGTAGAACTTTACATAGAACTCTACGTCTAGATACCTTTGCCCTCTTGGGGATGCTTTAGTATTAGTAATAACTCAAATTATAGAAAAATATAGATTTAGTAAAATCATGAAAACTATTTTGTTTACATAAATTATTGTGCTATCTACCTTTACAGGCAGAAGGTCTGAGATATTGTCTCACTGTCTGAGACAGTGCCTCTGTAACCGAAACAACCAGCAATACTACACATATCTTTTACATCTTTAAGTAAGATCTAGGGAATTTTCTATGAAAATTATTGTAGACATTATTTTATAAGATTATAATTAATTTTATTATAAAACATTATTAATTCTAGTTGAAATATGATCATAGATACACTATACCAGGTACACAAAACTTTTTATATTTTTTAATAAAGTTTTGGTAGATACCTCTATTTTATTTTGTGAAAACTTTAACAATAAAACCATTTAATATTCCATAATATCTTGTAAAGACTTTATAAACCACGTTAATAAACATACAATTGCACCTATTGAAAAAAAAATGAATAAGTTTCTTGTTCAGTAGATATTATATTCTCATATTATTATTATATCTCTTATCAATAAAGATTATGAATGGATTTGAAAAGAGATGTTTACGTATTATAATACTCTTACTACTAGGTATACATTAAGATTATCCGTATAAAACCATAAAGACCATTGTTTTCTACCTCTGTGATAAAGCACTAGTTAATGTCAACTGAAACCAGATAAGATAAAGTAAATAGTTGTGGAAAGAATTTGTGACTCAACACGAAGCTTTATTTGTGATTTATGGATTTTGAAAGTAGTTGTAAGTTAGTTAAAAAAATGAACAATGAAGAATGTTTATTGGATATGAACTTTATACAGGGTGATTTAGATAAATTCCTTTCTAGACAACAGGAAGATATCTATAAAGATTAATTGAATGCTTGAATGAAAAACTGGTAATTTTTGTAATGGTTTTAACAGTTTGGTTACTAGCCAGTCTATATTAGTTTTAAATAAATTTTCTCAGGTCTCTGTTTTAAGAAAGCCTACTTCTCATCTAGAAATTGAACCCGGAACGGCGGCGTAACTAGTGGATATGATCAATACTGCTCCACCCCTTTCCTTAAAACTAGTAATAACAAGTTATTGATAAGACATAGCTAATATGTTTATTATTACAATTCAAAAAATACAAATTTTAGCATTGGGTATATGAACATATGTTTTAACCACTAAAAAATTAAAAAAGCAATCATTAAACAACAAATTCTACTAGAAACTTCCCACTTCCGTTTCCAAATCTTTTCTAATTTTTTTCTTTAATATCAAGTTATCCTTCCTAAGGTAACTGTCCATACCAATCTAGCCAATTTTTTCATTTTACTAAAATATTTACGCCCTATATCCTTTATTTTTTTTGAGCAATATTCCAATTTAGATCATCTTCCTTCATCCTACTTCCAGCTCGCTCTGCAAAATATCTTTAAGTAAGGTCTTAAAGCATTAGATTGCCAAGACGAAATTTAAGATGGGTAACAGGACATCAAGATATATATATGGTAATGAAATTTCATATTTCACGGCCAGACCCGAGGTCAGGAAAATGTTGCGGGTTAAACTCAAGTAACACTGGATAGATGCACTGCTTACTAAATAAGAACCGACACGAAATGGGATAGACTACAAGCCCCGTGTGCAGGAGATGTGGGGAAGGGGACGAAGAAACCGAAGATGAAAGTACTTCGGGAACCACTCGTTGGAACCAAACGAGATCATGAACACTCCCCTAAAACCGTACCAGGACTTTATAAAAGAAACAGGGATAATATGAGGAGATCTGTACGGTTAACACAAAAGTCGCTGGGGACCAGATTTTGGGGGCGATGAACCCCGAATTGAACTAACTAAACTAACTAAACTAAACTAAGGTCTCATGTCTTAGTATGTGACCCACTGTATGACAACTTCTTCCAACTAGCCTTTTCCGTAAGATACGCTTTTCCTCAATTCATTTCAATATCCTTCAATTGTTTATGAAATCCAACTGCTGTCTGGAAAGGGTACTCAGTCGATGAATATAATCATCTGTTGCGTTTAAATTTTAAAGGCCAATAAAAAAAAACCGGAGAAAAAATCAACAAACTTTACTAAGAAAATCCGAATATAAATCCATGAGGCAATGAAATATATTTAAAAATGTACGCGAAATAATGTTTACCTACACTGAAAAACAGGTTTATTTTTGGCAAAAGGATTGATTTCTTCGTCATTTTTACTCCTAGGGCAAATGATATAATTTTAGTGAAAATCATCCAACTTTTCTCAAAAAAAGTTCCGTTTTTTTTTTATGAATACTACATTCTGTTGCCGAAGAGCATGAGATTTGAAACAACCTACTTAGTAAGGAGAGAATTTTTTAATTTTAAAAAAAATTATAAAAATATTAATTTATTATTCCATCAATCATCAGAGTTGACTCTTGGTACTGAAGAGGGCCAGCAGCCCGAAACTGTCAGTCTACCAATATCACTCTGTACGATGATTAGAAAATAGATTGATGTAATAATAAATTAATATTTCTATAATTTTGTTTAAAATTAAAACATTTCTGTCCTTACTAATTCTACGTCTAACCACACGCTAGTGGTACTATGTGCTTGAGACACACAAGTCTTCAACTTGCTACCATTTAAAGTCTCCAGACTAGGAGAGGTATGATTAGTTGTCTACATCTAGCAATAGATGGCGCAGAAGTCTACATCAATCTAATGACTATATACCTTTTGCGAATAAAATCTAAAAACGTTTTCTTAATCAGCGTGCAGAGTTGACTCTTGGTACTGAAGAGGGCCAGCAGCCCGAAACTCTCAGTCTACCAATATCACTCTGTGCGATGATTAGAAAATAGATTGATGGAATAATAAATTAATATTTCTATAATTTTGTTTAAAATTAAAAATTTCTGTCCTTACTAATTCTACGTCTAACCACACGCTAGTGGTACTATGTGCTTGAGACACACAAGTCTTCAACTTGCTACCATTTAAAGTCTCCAGACTAGGAGAGGTATGACTAGTTGTCTACATCTAGCAATAGATGGCGCACATCAATCTAATAACTATATTCCTTTTGCAAATAAAGTCTAAAATAGTTTTTTTAATCAGCGTGCAGAGTTGACTCTTGGTACTGAAGAGGGCCAGCAGCCCGAAACTGTCAGTCTACCAATATCACTCTGTGCGATGATTAGAAAATAGATTGATGGAATAATAAATTAATATTTCTATAATTTTGTTTAAAATTAAAAATTTCTGTCCTTACTAATTCTACGTCTAACCACACGCTAGTGGTACTATGTGCTTGAGACACACAAGTCTTCAACTTGCTACCATTTAAAGTCTCCAGACTAGGAGAGGTATGATTAGTTGTCTACATCTAGCAATAGATGGCGCAGAAGTCTACATCAATCTAATGACTATATACCTTTTGCGAATAAAATCTAAAAACGTTTTCTTAATCAGCGTGCAGAGTTGACTCTTGGTACTGAAGAGGGCCAGCAGCCCGAAACTCTCAGTCTACCAATATCACTCTGTGCGATGATTAGAAAATAGATTGATGGAATAATAAATTAATATTTCTATAATTTTGTTTAAAATTAAAAATTTCTGTCCTTACTAATTCTACGTCTAACCACACGCTAGTGGTACTATGTGCTTGAGACACACAAGTCTTCAACTTGCTACCATTTAAAGTCTCCAGACTAGGAGAGGTATGACTAGTTGTCTAGATCTAGCAATAGATGGCGCACATCAATCTAATAACTATATTCCTTTTGCAAATAAAGTCTAAAATAGTTTTTTTTAATCAGCGTGCAGAGTTGACTCTTGGTACTGAAGAGGGCCAGCAGCCCGAAACTGTCAGTCTACCAATATCACTCTGTACCATGATTAGAAAATATATTGAGGGAATAATAAATTAACCTACTTAGTATTCTATAACAAGTCAAATTCTCTTACATCAACGCATCATTATTTTTGTAACTTTGGTTTGGACTTTGACCAACATAACTTTGATCCAGAAGAAAATGAAAAATCCATTTCGAAGAAATATTAATTCAAATTTAAATAAATAAATAAATAAATAAATAATTTAATTTCCAAGAAATATCCAGTTACAACATGACATTGATACAATATACAACAGCACATTTAAAAGAACATTTAGAGAAATGTAGTCATATTTTAAAATAATCTGAAAGCAGTAGTAGAGATCATTTCAAATGGTAGCACTTAGAGAATGGCGTCTCACTAGCTTCAAAGACCGCAAATGAGGTCAACTATCATTTTTAACTTAGTATGTAAAAAACTCATTTAATGTGTATGGCTCGACGCTGCATACATACTTAAAAAGTTGTTTTTTAAATATTCGTTGGTTATGTTTTATTTTCTTTAAATCAGAGGGTAATTTATTAAAAAATTGTATTGATGAATAAAAGGAACCCCTTTCATAAATTGTTAATCTGTGCTTTGGTATATTATAGTCCAGTATTCTGGTAGAGTTGCTTTTAACTGATTCAAATAAATTTTTATTTTTAATTAAGAACATAACTGACTCATATACATATAGGCCTATAACAGTAAGGATATTGTTTGACTTAAATTTACCTCTGCAGGTTTCTCTAAAGTTTAATTTAAAAATATTTCTTAACGCTCTTTTCTGTGATACTAAAATAGATTCAATGTCTGAGCACTTTGCCCAGAAAATAATACCATACCTTAATAAACTTTCAAAATTTGAGAAATATACCACTTTAAGAGTGTTAATGTCTAAATAATTCCTCAGCACAAGGAGTGAGTATTTACCCTTTATTTGGATAATATCGAAAGTATTTTTCGTTTTAGTAAATAGAAACACAATTATTTTCGATAATTTTTTATGTCTAAATTATGCCTAGCACAAGCTTAAAGCTCATTTGGGACTCCCCATGACTTTGTAATATATAGCTCAGTCAAAAAAAAAATAATAATAACATAATATATTTGGTTTAAAGAATCTTTTTTTTTTTTCAGTGTACTCGTAATTTATTTTAAACATCTTTGATTCTTTCGGCTTTTTCAGGAGACAGTAATCATTATATGTTAAACATAGGTTAAATTTAGTATACCATCTATAGACGATTTCCATATAAATTGGTTTTAATAGCATAGGTAGCTACATATTTCTTTTTACCTTTTTTGAATTCTGGAACCAAATATGAGCGACCGTGGTGTAAGAGTTAATGGATTAGACTATCAATCCAGCACACTTTGCCGCCCAAACCTTGTTTGGGTATCCATAAAATTTTAATGCTTTAAACGGTCACACTCGAAAACTTTATTCATTCATCTGGTACTCATTTTTTCATAATTTGAAATTTGAAAATAAATGAATTAGTTTAATGAAGATATATCTTTTACAAAAACTAGCTTAAAACTCATCACTTTAACCATAAGCTATTCTTAGATTTCGGGCTTTTGGGTTCCGCGATCGGCTGTATAAATTCTCCAACCTCTTTATTGTGCTCTACTGAGGAGTGACATTCTGTGGCTTTCCAATCTATCGCAAACCTGGAGTAGAGTTTTAATGGGGGGACGGTAGCTCTTTTGGACTTTTGTATATTGGCTAATTATTAATTTTCTTGTAGATATTTTGTATTTTTTGTATTTTTTTTGTATATGGCCCTCTGGGCTGGAATAAAGGATTATTATTATTATTATTATAAAACTAAATTTTTAAAAGTAAATTAAGTATGAGAATAAATATTGTTTTTTTTATAAGAAGTTAAATTTCTTTTGGTAATTAAAAAAAGAAAACTATCTTTAAAGTGTTCCCTGAAACATTTCATGAAAATCGTAAGTTTAAATGCTGGTTATGGTATTACACCTCGCCCCAACCAAAAATAAGTTAAACATCCAAAAGAACGGACCCTCCGAGGATCACAAGTCGTTCGAAAGTAAAAATACAAAAATGGGTTAGAATTATGATCAGATAATCTATTTTTATAAAAAAAGTATGATGCTATGCTATGAGATCATTGATTATTTCAGAATTTTCAATAATTTACGTTAAGAAATAGTAATTAAACAGTAGTCTAAATAAATAAATATACAGGGTTATTCAGAAATAAGTTCGAGAAATTTAAGAGGTGATTCTACGTTAAGAAATAAGAAAAAAAGTTCCTATAGAGGTTGGTCCTGAAGTGAGTCCTAAGGGAACTACGGCTCTTAAAAATTGTAATAAAAATAAGGTTTTTAATTAATAACTCTTGTACCCTTCAAGCTAAAGCGACAAGATTTTGCATGTATACTAGTGTTAATAAGGGCAATAAGTTTATGTTAATTTATTTTTTTGAATTTATCCAGAGGCGTGCCTAGACGGACAAAATATGTGAGGCTTAACACGTTTTTGCCCCAAACTTTTTATTATGTATTTTTTTGGATTTTTTCTAATAAATATAGATTCCTTCAGTAAAAATACATAAAAAATTTCATAGTGTAGCACTGCAACCGTTTTCAAAAAAAAAAATGCAATTAGAGGAAGTAACATTTTGTGCCACTAAAAATATTACTTTTTAAAGGGTTATAACTCCTTTAATATTAAATTTAGGTGTTTTGGCGAAGAATACTTGTTTGCTTAGTTTTATATAGATATAATAGATATATCTTCATGTAAATATAATTATCTGAAACGTTGACATCAACTAGCAATATTTACACAAAAATTAACAAAAGCAAAAAAATAATTACGTATACTTTGTTTAATATTTTCCAGTGCTAATAAGAAATAATAATATTTACTTACTACGGGGGTAGATAAAAAAACTATGTACTGTTAACAGGTGTCTTTTCATATTGTATCTCAACGCTGAAAGACTTTTTGTATGAATATGTACTTGAAACTCTTGAAACTTTTTTAATTGGATAGTTACTGACTAACTAACTAATGGAAGAATTAGCTCAGCAGTCTAAGGCATCGATATAGCATTGACACTGAGCCAATGATCGTGAGTTCAAACCTCACTGGCGCCGATTGCCTTTTTCAGTTAATTAACAATTGAAATTTGGCGAAGGCGTACTCCCTAGATATATTGGTTCGAAAGTCAATTAAATCCGGTGGTTCCCTCTACTACTAGCCCACACAAGTCTTGGACTTAGGGGATGCTTAATTAAGTAGAATAGTATGAGGTTAAAAACAAACAAACAAACTAACTAGTGGTTATCATGTTAGCCCGCTAATTTGACATAAATTGATGGATTAGTTTGAAGTTATTATGCAACTAGGAATACACTGTTCTGATAAATAAATTAGATTGTTAAAACTGTGATGTATATAGATTTCCCTCTAACACTGTCCAAACCTATATTTTTGTAAGAAGTTATCGTAGATGATGGCAAAATCTATGACAGTTGTTATACATGTGTGAAAATATATAAATTTTCCAAATATCACATAATGCAAGTTAAATATTAATAATGTCTATAAAATAATAAATAATTAAGATAACAATGCTTAACCATGGTTATTACTGTATTGTAACTTTTAAATCCTCCCACGTATGTAACAAAAATAAGAAACATTTTCATCCTTTACAAAAGCAAACAACTCATTATGCTATTTTAGCACAACTGTAATTAAATTTGCTTTATTGATAATAAAACTATTTTAAAAATCAAATATTATGTTGGCCAATTAAAATTTATTTATGTATACAGTAGATGTTAAATTACATAATGTGTAATACACAGAATATGTGTTAATGCTGACAATACAGAAGGATTTATATTTACTTTATTATTATAGTAGAATAATATCTCCAAATCTTTTTGGGGACCATACATTTAAATTTAATGGCTGAGCGCGGTTGCTATAATGCATAATGAAACATAATTTACCTTATAACTTTAAAAATATCTAAATAAACTCTGTATATTGAAAAACTTTTTTTTAATACTTTGTTTTAAATAATAAATTGTTTTAGTAAGAGCAAAAGTGAATCTTTTTTTACTGGTCTGTAGAATTTACGACGACGCGAAGCGGAGTCCGGAAACTACAGAAGAGTAGAAAAAGCACTTTTCCGCTGAGTAAAACATATTTTTTTTCTTCAAGCATCCTATATATAGTTTTTAAATATTAATTTTTAAATTTAATTTATTCAGTAATAAAGTATTTTCTATTAAAATAGGCCAATAAAACCCTTTCGAAATAAATTTAAACCTTCCTTAGCTCATTTAATTTTTTTTTCGTAGGCTAAATCGTACACTTTTCGCGATTTCGATGGTAACTTGTCTAATGTAGCATTTGCAATTTCGGAGAGATTTGTAGGTGTATAAACCATATATTCTTCTTCAATCACTTTTAATCAATTTCACACAAGGTTTTTGCACAGAACCTCGAGTCAACCCCCGGTTTACATAATAAACAAACAAGTTTGAAGTATGACTGTCATCACAAAGAGTGCTGCCGCCAGTGGAGGTTTTGCTAAATAACTTTTTTTTACAACGTACAACAATGAACTCATTTTCTTACTGTAAAAAAATAGATCACTTCTAACTAGTGGGTTCAGTTATAAAATATGAACATTTTAGTACGCTTGAAGAAAAACATTGTTTTCAAACTTTTTTTTTGTGGCTTTTTTTAATTTTTTTTATCCATTTATCCATTTTCAACAAAAAAAATATGTTTTTAAAAAACTGTCATTTTGTTGTTAAATTTCTACAATTTGTGTATTTATATTGATTTTTTAAATATTTTTTTGCAAACTAGTAAACATTACAATCCATAAACGATATCTATAATCAATATTTAGAACTTTCAAAGTTAGGTTAGGTTAGGTTAGGATAGAAATGTTGTTGTAATATAGGCGCCAACTATATTTTGTAATATGTTATAAGATAAATAACAACAACCAGCTATACAGTTAAGAGGTAAACAATGTAGAATTGTAATAAATAAAACAACAATTGATATTTTATGTGATAGTTAGTACTAAACTATAGTACAATTTTTTTTTTGATGCATATACACTATTTTGTTGCATAAATAACGGTATAATCAGTGTATATTAAAATATACAGACTCTGATAATAAGTAGTTAGGTACCTCATGTTTTTTGTGGTATGTATGATACACTTTTTTACCAAAGGACTTGGATATGTAATTAGGCTTTATAATATACTCCATGATGACAAAAATTATTTTAAATGTTGATTTAACTAATTTAAAAAAATGCCTTAAACGGTTTTATGTTACATTAAAGAATTTAATATTAAAATTACTTCATCGCTATTAAAAACATAAACATTAGCCATAAATAATTTTTATACAAAGTGTAGGAAAAGTCTCAAGTAAAATTAATTTATCACTTTTTTAAAACTCCAATGATTTATTGGTTTAAGTATAAAACAAACATTACACAGTCACACACAACCAAGAAATATGAAGTTTCCCAACATGCAAAACTCAGAAAAATTCAAATTTGGGAGAATTTATTTTAAACAACAGGCAAAAAATTATTGAATTTAAAAATAGTCGAGCGCCCTATGCTGGACGAATTTCAATGGACCCCTCCGGCTCCAGAAAAAAAAAGGTCAATAATTTTTCGGAGAACATTGTATTCCTATGTATTTGTTTTGGAGTACACATATTATATAGGTTTAACAAAACACAAAAAATTAATTTATCCAACACATACAGATAATGAGACAATTACCAGCTTTAAATAGATAAACTCAATAATAACCCCCTCGTGGCTTTTACTTTATTGAATGGATAATTATTAATTTTACCCACTCAACTGTCACTTGTCAAATTATTTTCTTGTAAATGTCATTAAAATTTTTAATAAAAATATGAATTTCTAAGCTATTTATTGGATAAAACCTTGTATGGCACTCATGGGTAAACCGATATTGCCCTCTCGAAAATTAACCTGCTTGGCTGACACCTTAATTTTCTCATGGGCAATATCTTTACCCACTAGTATCATAAATAACTATTACTTGGAACCGGTCGAGGTCCCAAATAATTGAAAATTGGACGGTTTTCAATGGATTACTGCTGTGTTATTTTTACAAAAAAACAGCTGAGCTAATATTTCAGAACTAGAGCTCATCGTCAAGTTGTCAATCCCAAAATGTTTGAAATCAGTTCTCTATCTTGCCTATTCTTTAATTTCTACATCCTTCATGCTCTGTTATTTGTAAGCAGTATTTCATTTGAGAGCTACCTTTTTCTCTGCCTCTCTATAGAAAGAAAAATGAAAAAGAAAAAACTGTATTGAAATAAAAATTGCTATTGTACCAATAAGTGCTAATATCATCTAATATAATAAGTTCGCTGTTTATTATGTCTAGATAAATAATAAAGATATACCCACTGTCAGTAAACGGTGTATTATTATATTCTTCACAGTACTTTGTGCTTAAAGAGTATCATACAATGCTTTTAAAATTTCCAAATTCATCAAAAATTATCCTATAGGATAATTTAATTTATATATACAGTTAAACATTTTTTAATAATAATATTAATAATAATAATAATAGTAATAATAGTTTTCCATTGGCTAAAGATCTATTCATTTCGTTCCAAACATTTTTATATAGCGTTATTCAGAAATAGGATCATTAAAAAAAATCAAAAACTCCTGAAGGTTCCAGAAATCGATTTCAAATATTAAAAAGAAAGCGAGTCGCTTGCCAGGTTGTTGAATTTACCACGGTTGAAAAACACAAGTAAATGACACAAAATACTCTATTATTCTAAATTCACCACTTTAATAAAAAATTATTAATTGCAAAAACACATACATTATAAAGTAAACAAATGCATGAAGGTTGGTAAACATGTCGCGGCCATGGAACTATTTACGACTGTCTTTGTTCATAATTTCTACAGAACAGCTTCAGTAGCTCTCGCCATGGCGATATGTATTCGATTTTTTTACCGGTAAGATATATACGATACAATGTCATGAGTAGATTTGCTACAATTATCATTTAAATGACAATCACACGCTGAATTTTGACAAAATCACGACATAGGTTTTTGTTTGTAAAAATGTAATGTAATCGGTACTATTACTTGTAATAAAAGGTGATGTGAGGACTAAGTTTAAAAAGTTGTTTTAACCAAATATTTTTTAGTGAGATGGTGGAGTAAAAAAATATGTTATCAGAATAATCATTTAATTTATTTTTTTGTGCGTGATTTCTAAAAGTATGCTTTTGATTTTTTTATTTTAATAATTCGCCAATATTAATAGTAGAATCATTCTGACAGAATGTTTCTTCACTTTTTGAATTAGAAATAAATCTTCACAAATTAAATTAATCAATTTGGCAACAGCGCTGTTTATTAGTTTCTAGCCAGTGGCGTACTAATTTTAGGAGTGTGTTCTTAAAAAAAAAATCTGCTCCTTAAGTACTGCTTATATTTTTTGTGTTTTGATATAGTTTGGGAAAATTAAACTCTAACATGGACATATATGTTTTTTTAACTACCCTATTTCTGAATAAGGGGCTGTCCATATATTACGTAACGCAATTTTTCAAAAAAATTGACCCCCCTCCCCCCTGTGTAACAAACTGTCACATTTACCAACACCCCACCCCCCCTGTGTAACGCGTAACAATATAAAAATTTTGTTTCGCAATAAATTTAACTGTATTCTCACTATTGATTCGTTTTTCTCGACAAAACAAACATAAATAGATTTGCTTCTAAAGAAACAGACCTATCTACATTCATAAGTTTAGTCTGGTATTTCTCCATTATTGGGTTCTAAAAATCTATGAATGGACTTATGTCTGGCTAGAACCATTAACACCATAGTACCATTAAACAAGTTATTTAATAGATGCATTTTTCTGTTTCTAAATATAGACTAATCCAAACCAACAGCAGGTTTTTCATACCAACAAGCCTTATCAAATTACGTAAACTTAATTCGATACGGGCGCCTGAGAAATTTCATCAGAATATCTCAGTTTGTTTTAAGTTCTTTGTCAGGGCCGAACTGTGGTTTTAAAACAGTGGAGGCAAAAACTAAATTTTGCCCCTTTGACCAACTTGACACCCTTCAGGTTAGAAGTGGGTGACTAAAGAAGCTGCTTAACCTAGTTGATGACTAACAAAAAGGTCTTCAGGATAAAAACTGCAGTTTTACGCCCTTACCCAAGTTGATGACTAACAAAAGGGTCTTCATAATAAAAACTACAAGCCGTATCAAATTACCTAAACCTAATTCGATACGGGCGCCTGAGAAATTTCATCAGAATATCTCAGTTTGTTTTAAGTTCTTTGTCAGGGCCGAACTGTGGTTTTAAAACAGTGGAGGCAAAAACTAAATTTTGCCCCTTTGACCAACTTGACACCCTTCAGGTCAGATGTGGATGACTAAAAAAGATGCTTAACCTAGTTGATGACTAACAAAAAGGTCTTCAGAATAAAAACTGCAGTTTTACGCCCTTACCCAAGTTGATGACTAACAAAAGGGTATTCATAATAAAAACTACAAGCCGTATCAAATTACCTAAACCTAATTCGATACGGGCGCCTGAGAAATTTCATCAGAATATCTCAGTTTGTTTTAAGTTCTTTGTCAGGGCCGAACTGTGGTTTTAAAACAGTGGAGGCAAAAACTAAATTTTGCCCCTTTGACCAACTTGACACCCTTCAGGTCAGATGTGGATGACTAAAAAAGATGCTTAACCTAGTTGATGACTAACAAAAAGGTCTTCAGGATAAAAACTGCAGTTTTACGCCCTTACCCAAGTTGATGACTAACAAAAGGGTCTTCATAATTAAAATCACAAGCCTTATAAAATTACCTAAACGTAAATGATGACTAAGAAAAGGGTCTTCATAATAAAAACTACAAGTCGTATTAAATTACCAGAATATCTCAGTTTGTTTTAAGTTGTTTGTCAGGGCCGAACTGTGGCTTTAAAACAGTGGAAGCAAAAACTAAATTTTGCCCCTTTGAACAACTTGACACCCTTTAGGTTAGAAGTGGGTTTGGAATATCTCAGTTTGTTTTAAGTTCTTTGTCAGGGCCGAACTGTGGTTTTAAAACAGTGGAGGCAAAAACTAAATTTTGCCCCTTTGACCAACTTGACACCCTTCAGGTCAGATGTGGATGACTAAAAAAGATGCTTAACCTAGTTGATGACTAACAAAAAGGTCTTCAGAATAAAAACTGCAGTTTTACGCCCTTACCCAAGTTGATGACTAACAAAAGGGTCTTCATAATTAAAATCACAAGCCTTATAAAATTACCTAAACGTAAATGATGACTAAGAAAAGGGTCTTCATAATAAAAACTACAAGCCGTATCAAATTACCTAAACCTAATTCGATACGGGCGCCTGAGAAATTTCATCAGAATATCTCAGTTTGTTTTAAGTTCTTTGTCAGGGCCGAACTGTGGTTTTAAAACAGTGGAGGCAAAAACTAAATTTTGCCCCTTTGACCAACTTGACACCCTTCAGGTTAGAAGTGGGTGACTAAAGAAGCTGCTTAACCTAGTTGATGACTAACAAAAAGGTCTTCAGGATAAAAACTGCAGTTTTACGCCCTTACCCAAGTTGATGACTAACAAAAGGGTCTTCATAATTAAAATCACAAGCCTTATAAAATTACCTAAACGTAAATGATGACTAAGAAAAGGGTCTTCATAATAAAAACTACAAGTCGTATTAAATTACCAGAATATCTCAGTTTGTTTTAAGTTGTTTGTCAGGGCCGAACTGTGGCTTTAAAACAGTGGAAGCAAAAACTAAATTTTGCCCCTTTGAACAACTTGACACCCTTTAGGTTAGAAGTGGGTTTGGAATATCTCAGTTTGTTTTAAGTTCTTTGTCAGGGCCGATGTGGTTTTAAAACAGTGGAGGCAAAAACTAAATTTTGCCCCTTTGACCAACTTGACACCCTTCAGGTCAGATGTGGATGACTAAAAAAGATGCTTAACCTAGTTGATGACTAACAAAAAGGTCTTCAGAATAAAAACTGCAGTTTTACGCCCTTATCCAAGTTGATGACTAACAAAAGGGTCTTCATAATTAAAATCACAAGCCTTATAAAATTACCTAAACGTAAATGATGACTAAGAAAAGGGTCTTCATAATAAAAACTACAAGTCGTATTAAATTACCTAAACGTAATTCGATACGAGCGCCTGAGAAATTTCATCAGAATATCTCAGTTTGTTTTAAGTTGTTTGTCAGGGCCGAACTGTGGCTTTAAAACAGTGGAAGCAAAAACTAAATTTTGCCCCTTTGAACAACTTGACACCCTTTAGGTTAGAAGTGGGTTTGGAATATCTCAGTTTGTTTTAAGTTCTTTGTCAGGGCCGATGTGGTTTTAAAACAGTGGAGGCAAAAACTAAATTTTGCCCCTTTGACCAACTTGACACCCTTCAGGTCAGATGTGGATGACTAAAAAAGATGCTTAACCTAGTTGATGACTAACAAAAAGGTCTTCAGAATAAAAACTGCAGTTTTACGCCCTTATCCAAGTTGATGACTAACAAAAGGGTCTTCATAATTAAAATCACAAGCCTTATAAAATTACCTAAACGTAAATGATGACTAAGAAAAGGGTCTTCATAATAAAAACTACAAGTCGTATTAAATTACCTAAACGTAATTCGATACGAGCGCCTGAGAAATTTCATCAGAATATCTCAGTTTGTTTTAAGTTGTTTGTCAGGGCCGAACTGTGGCTTTAAAACAGTGGAAGCAAAAACTAAATTTTGCCCCTTTGAACAACTTGACACCCTTTAGGTTAGAAGTGGGTTTGGAATATCTCAGTTTGTTTTAAGTTCTTTGTCAGGGCCGATGTGGTTTTAAAACAGTGGAGGCAAAAACTAAATTTTGCCCCTTTGACCAACTTGACACCCTTCAGGTCAGATGTGGATGACTAAAAAAGATGCTTAACCTAGTTGATGACTAACAAAAAGGTCTTCAGAATAAAAACTGCAGTTTTACGCCCTTATCCAAGTTGATGACTAACAAAAGGGTCTTCATAATTAAAATCACAAGCCTTATAAAATTACCTAAACGTAAATGATGACTAAGAAAAGGGTCTTCATAATAAAAACTACAAGTCGTATTAAATTACCTAAACGTAATTCGATACGGGCGCCTGAGAAATTTCATCAGAATATCTCAGTTTGTTTTAAGTTCTTTGTCAGGGCCGAACTGTGGTTTTAAAACAGTGGAGGCAAAAACTAAATTTTGCCCCTTTGAACAACTTGACACCCTTTAGGTCAGATGTGGATGACTAAAAAAGATGCTTAACCTAGTTGATGACTAACAAAAAGGTCTTCAGAATAAAAACTGCAGTTTTACGCCCTTACCCAAGTTGATGACTAACAAAAGGGTCTTCATAATTAAAATCACAAGCCTTATAAAATTACCTAAACGTAAATGATGTCTAAGAAAAGGGTCTTCATAATAAAAACTACAAGTCGTATTAAATTACCTAAACGTAATTCGATACGGGCGCCTGAGAAATTTCATCAGAATATCTCAGTTTGTTTTAAGTTTTTTGTCAGGGCCGAACTGTGGTTTTAAAACAGTGGAGGCAAAAACTAAATTTTGCCCCTTTGACCAACTTGACACCCTTCAGGTCAGATGTGGATGACTAAAAAAGATGCTTAACCTAGTTGATGACTAACAAAAAGGTCTTCAGAATAAAAACTGCAGTTTTACGCCCTTACCCAAGTTGATGACTAACAAAAGGGTCTTCATAATAAAAACTACAAGCCGTATCAAATTACCTAAACCTAATTCGATACGGGCGCCTGAGAAATTTCATCAGAATATCTCAGTTTGTTTTAAGTTCTTTGTCAGGGCCGAACTGTGGTTTTAAAACAGTGGAGGCAAAAACTAAATTTTGCCCCTTTGACCAACTTGACACCCTTCAGGTCAGATGTGGATGACTAAAAAAGATGCTTAACCTAGTTGATGACTAACAAAAAGGTCTTCAGAATAAAAACTGCAGTTTTACGCCCTTACCCAAGTTGATGACTAACAAAAGGGTCTTCATAATTAAAATCACAAGCCTTATAAAATTACCTAAACGTAAATGATGACTAAGAAAAGGGTCTTCATAATAAAAACTACAAGTCGTATTAAATTACCTCAACGTAATTCGATACGGGCGCCTGAGAAATTTCATCAGAATATCTCAGTTTGTTTTAAGTTGTTTGTCAGGGCCGAACTGTGGCTTTAAAACAGTGGAAGCAAAAACTAAATTTTGCCCCTTTGAACAACTTGACACCCTTTAGGTTAGAAGTGGGTAACTGCCTAATCTAGTTGATGTATAACAAAAAGGTCTTGGTAATAAAAACTGCAGTTTTACGCCCTTTAGAAGGGTTTTTTAAGGAGGCGTTGCCTAATAGCACGGGAGGGGTTTGGTGATGTAAAAAATAAAACTGTTTGTTTTTCCCTTAAGCATTTTTTAGGGGGATGTTCTTGGCTGCTACCATTACGTGGTTACAAATTGAAAAATTTGCGTTACGTATTTAAAGTATTACGCTTTTTCGGGGGAAAGATTCTGAATAAATAATTCTTCCATTCCTTCCAAACAATTAAAAACAATAGTACCCAAGAATGTCTTCCTTAAGATTTACAACTATTTACATCAGCCGACAAGCAGCTCCAAATTCTTTTTGGAAGTTCGTTAGTGCTAGGAATGGCCCCATAGCTAATTATATTTTGAACACACATGGAATCTTGATAATAAAACCTAATTTTAATTTTCTTGTAGACTGGTCTTAAAAATGCACACCCAATTAGTTGCGCCCCCCACGGCAAAATCGAATCTCTTTTATCTTAAAGATAGCTATAAAAAGATAATTTTTAATAAAAAATCAAACCTTGAAAATATCTAATGCTTCGCATTCAATATTATGCTCTAGGATCTTAATTATATTTTTTACTACTTGTACTACTTTTTTTATTTATTACAAAAATTTGATTTCTTTGAATAGAACTTTTTATGTATTAAGAGTTTCACTTTTTTGAAGTAAGAACAAGCCGAAATAAAAAATAAGTAGGTAATGATCAGTCATCGGCGAATTTCCAGTGCTCGCATAGGCGCAGCGTCGATTCTAGAGTTGACGCGAGATTTTAAATATTTACATTTTTATATTCTTCGAAAAACGCCGATATATGTACATATTTATAGTTAATATGTATAGTCAATATTGTTGTGTGTAACAAATTAGTCGTCAAATGTTTCGATTTAGTGACCTTTATAAACATTTCCCTCATAATTCGGCAAAATTATTCCGTAAGCCTATGTTTCTGTGTTTATTTTCTACGTTGATGAGTCATAACTGAGTTTATTCCGATTACTGGTAATGATCACACTATTCCCTGGGATAAATTTATTTCAGTTAACGGTACACATCTTAAAAACAATCTAAAATACAATAATCACACAGGCACACAAAAAAATAAACAGGTCTGTTTTCCCAGACGAAAAAAACATTAGCATTTTGTTGCTCCTCCAAAAATATTCCATTCTAAAAGTTTTAAGAAAATTGGGATATTTCTACTTGAATAACTTTGAAATAAAGATAACACTATGGTCTGTTTTTCCAAGCAAGTAATTTAAACAATGTTATTTTTAAAGTTTTTCTTTGTTAAAATCAAATAAATCCGTTGAAATTTATTACAAAACATCACCAAACCTATTTTTTGTACCAGTAAAGCACATAGTGTATATAATATTTTAATATTATCAAGGTTGCCGTGATTTTTTTCCCTTGGGAGAAAAACGGCAGGTTTAGTCCCAAAAACGAAAGCGTAAAATTAAGTTTTAGTCTTGGTCGTGCAAAATATTTATTTATATACCAAGGAACTAAACTGGCTGTTTAGTCCCGCTGCATGAACAGAAATTCAAGGGACTAAAACAGCCACGTTTAGTCCTGAGGTATATACACTATTTTTTGCAGGACCAAACATAATTTAGGTCGGTAGATAAAATTAAAATTAAAAACCACGCGTCTAAAATCGGTTGTTTTATTTTCGTAATTTAATCAAGATGCCTGTAAATTGCGAAAAGTCAGTTTCATGGCTATCGCGATTTCAATTGTTATTTAATATGATTGACACAAACGTCAAAAAAATGGACGAAGATGATAAATTTTAAGTTATGTATAAATTGTTATAACAATGTTATTTTTAAAGGTTTTCTTTATTAAAATCAAATAAATTGGTTTGAATCGCTAATTTATTACAAAACACCACCAAACCTAATTTTTTGTACCAGTAAAGCACATAGTGTGTATAATATTTTAATATTATCAAGGTTGCCTTGATTTTTTCCCTTGGTAAAAAAACGGCGGGTTTATTCCCAAAAAGGAAAGCGTAAAATTAAGTTTTAGTCTTGGTCGTGGAAAAAATAAATTATAGAGCAAGTAACTAGCCCATTATAGGTTATGTTTACTTTTAAAATCTTAAATATCACGAACTATGATATATCGATATATTGACACGGATAAAATCCATTTATGCACGTAGAAGTGTTTTTGAAGAGAAATTAATGCAAATTGCAAAAATAATATGCTTATCTCACTGTGCGCAGTGAAGTTCACAGTGTGAATGCATTCGTAAAATAGTTTTTATTAACCATTACTAATACATACAAAAGTTAACCTAGTATATTCAGTATTAATTAAAAATATAGAATAAAACAAAATCCCACTTGTTTTTTAGGGGGTAACGTATGTTTTTCTATGACTGCTTTAGAATTTAACCAAATACACATTCTTTTCAAACACAGAATGAAGACAAAGTTTTGCGTTAAAATTATATAAAGTTTATTAGTTTTTCTTAATATTTGACCAGTTTTTTATAAATTTACTTCAAAAAATTAAAACTGCTCCATCTATTGTTAAATATTTAAACCCAATATATGACAACAATCTGACATAACCTTTAATTTTTGCATTATAATTTGTAAATATATGCCAAAATTGAATAAAAATCTTTTTTAACTACTGATTTGATAATATTATTAAATAACATTAATTGCTTTATTTAAAAATATGTGTTTTGTTGCATTTACAATGTCGAGTTACAAAAAACATTGTTTTTAACCTTGTCCGCAGTTTAAAGCCATACAGTGTTTCATATTTGCAGTCGAAGAAAAAGTATAGTCTACAACACGTATGGAATAGTCATTCCGCGCTCGCAGTGTTAGGTATAAACTACCTACAAAAGGAGGTCCCTGTATCACTATAATAAATACAATACAATACAATACAATACAATACAATACAATACAATACAATACAATACAATACAATACAATACAATTTAAGGTTTCTAGGTTTCAAAGTAAAATAATATTAAAAAAAAAATACATAAAAATATATTTTTATTGAGAAGTGCTTCTCGCTCACCCGAGACAATTAATTTTTTATAATTACATAATTATTATTAACTATATTACATAAGAACATTTTTATCGAGACATTCTGAGAAGCTACAATTTGTCTCAGATTAAAATGCTAATATGAGTAATTACACGGTAGTTATAAATGACTTCATATCAGAGATTAAGAATAATTGAATAGTAAATAATAAAAATATCGTATTATTAGGGATAATAAACGCTAATATGGGGTATTTAGAGCCATACCAGATATAGACAAAAATTGGTCGTGCGAGACTCGCTCATTGGGGTTTCCGTACCTAGATTTTTTCTTTGTATTTCTTTTCGCTCCTATATCTCCAAGAGTTCTAGCCGTAACTCAAAAATTCATGCAACATTTTTTGTAGAGAATTATTTAATCTTTATTGTGGTTTCAACATTTTTTACGTGCGATAATTGGTAAGCGAGTTATCGATAAAAAATATTGTTTTTGTCCCCTCTGATACACTTGTCTTATACTTTTTAAAATAGAAAAATTATACAACTGAGTTATCCGAAATTTTTTAAATATTATGCCTGGACTTTTCCTAAGGCAATATGTAGTAGTAGTAAGGGTGGGAAGGCTACAAGCCAGGCAACTAGGCCATTATGGCCCTTTTTGCCAGCCCTGAGCTGTCCCAGCCACACATCTACCCTACTCCCTGCCTAAACCTGTCGGACCTCCTTATAAAGGTCACGATATCTGTCCAGGCAAGGGTACGCAACTCCTCTCTTCGGAGAGTTGCCACTCCGAAGATCTCCTGTCGTATTCTGCCGAACCGATCGCATTGTCCTAGGAAATGGAAGGACGATTCTTCGTCTATCCCGCAACCCGAACAGACGGGGTCGTTACCGACCTTCATCTTGAACAGGTGCCTTCCTAGTCCACAGTGACCCGTAAGGATCCCTGTGAGTTGGCTGATCGTGGCTCGGCTTCTTCCTAATAGCCACGCGGTTTTTGACTTGCTTGGACCGGAAAGGAAGTCCTTTGCCTGTCTGCAGTTCGTGACCGTTGACCAGCTTTCCCTTAGTTTTTCTCCAGCCCACGTGTTGAGGGCTGATGTGACTTGTTTCCTTGTAATACCAAGCATGGGTTCGGGTCCCATGCACGGAGTTTCGGCTCCGAGCCTGGCAAGTTCGTCTGCCTTCTCGTTGCCTGGTATCCCGCTGTGTCCAGGGACCCATACAAGGTGGACTCTTTTGTTCCTCGCTAGCTCCTCCAGGGCTTCTATGCATTCCTGCACAAGACTGGATCTTGTGCCGGGTGCACTGAGAGCCTTGAGGGCTGCTTGGCTGTCGGAGCAGATGTATACATCTGATCCGTTACTCCCTAGAACCTCTTCGCATCTTGCCGCTTCCTGTATCGCAAAGACTTCCGCTTGGAATACCGTGGGGTACCTGCCGAGCGAATAGCTCTTTTGAACCCCCGTGTCTTGTACAAAGAAGCCTGCGCCCGAGCTTTGCGTGCTTTCCATCCGGGAGCCGTCTATATAGCACACTGTTGCGTTTTGGGCAAAATTAACTTCCTTGTTCTCCCACTCGTGTTTTGTCCTAAGGCAATATACTTGTGTGCCAAATTTTAGATTTTTAAGTTATATAGTAAGTTTAGTATGTCAGGAACTTACCGAGCTAAATGTCTATAAGCGGAAGGGAGCGCCCAGGCGGGACTGTCCCGCCGGGACACTAAAAATATGGGAGCTACTAGGCGTACATACAGTCTGTATGAATGCTACCTTCTAAATATTTATACAGGTTTCTGTAGGGAGTGTTTTAAAATGCATGTAGTTTTCAATGTATAAAACACGACTTAAGACAGAAAAAAAACTTACCTTCAAGTACGTTCTTCTCACTACCAAGGAGTTTAAATCTTATTTTATTAATATTATTTTTGACATTTATATGTGTGACAATTCAAGAAATCTATTTTTTATGGTATCACTCTATAAAATTAAAAATAGTAGTCTTGTGTCTAGATGTCCCCCTGCGGTAAGTGTCTGACACTCAGTGTCCTTGGGCAGTAAATCGTTTTTTTTTGTCTTTAGTTTGTATTGATTTCATCATCACTAAGCGTACTCGATATAGTACTTTCCATTACTGTCGACTTTTTAATGGCGATTTCCCTCGTTAGATTAGACAGGGACAAAAGTTCTATAGAACTTTTATCCCTGTCTAATCTAACGGGTATACCCAAAAAGGATAGAAGACATACATACACTCCCACTTCCATCCAATCAAACAAATTCTGTATTTGTTCTTTGTTGAACAAATACAATATTTACTTGGCCGGGCGAAAAGTGTAACTATATTATTTTTATTAAAGATATTACTGGCGCCATCTAAATTTTAGTAGAATTATCTTATTCTACAGATTCACATTAGCTATGTTCGTTCGTGCCGCTCAGTGCTACACTTTCCGGCCAACCAAATAAATACTGTATTTGTTGTATCAAAAACAAATACAGTATTTATTTGGTTGGCTGGAAAGTGTTGCACAAATGAGATAGAGATAGGGTAGACGTCTTTTGTTTCATAATTCTAGTTGTAGAGAGCTCCATTAAGTAATGTCAACTTAGTTGGTAGTGATAAAAATATTATACATGCTAATACGAGGTATTTCTCAAAACAACACTATCTATTGGATTCAGTGGATGGTGTTTTTTTTTAAGGACTTTGTTCTTATGCAAATTTGGAAATGAAGTAACTGGTTGTGGTAGCTTCTTAATATGTTAAATTTGTCTTCACTATTCAACATCTTGTTTATGTTATTAAATTACTGAGATAAAAAGATTGAAACGGTCTGAATTTGCATTTTTGTATAAACATTTTAAATCTGGCCCAGGGTAGGACTAATGACTTTTTATTATTAAAAAAATTAAATAAAAATAAAGTTTAGTGCCTTATAGACGGCAAACTATTAAAATCTATAAAGAAATTGCACTGCTCTACTACAGAATTTTTACAATCAATGAGAAAATCCCTACCAAAATGTCATATAGCTGCTATTTCACACTTTTTTGATTTGCCGTGTCGGTACTAGGTGCTGGCTTCGAGAAAAAAATTTTTGTCCTCCTGTGTATCTAGATATAGATAATTCTTATCAGATTACAGGTCCGCCAACATCTAATGTGTAGTACTTTTGTGCAGACATTAGATGGCGCCACCAATTTGTACGCTTTCGATACAGTTATACTTATTTTTGATAAGTATTTAAAATTTTCAATAGTCAGTGCGAAAGCCCCCATACCAATATATGCTCACTGATGATCAAAAAAAAAGCGTGAAATAGCAGCTATATGACATTTTGGTAGGGATTTTCTCATTGATTGTGAAAATTCTGTAGTAGAGCAGTGCAATTTCTTTATAAAAAATTAAATATTAAAATCTCAATAAAAGTTGGGTCTGTCTTTTATTGGTTAAAATTTTAAGCTTTAAAAAAATAACAAAACTTTACCTGCTGTATATGCTTAAAAAGATCTCTACTCTAAATTTCTCTACTCCCTAACATCCCTACTCCATAACATCCCTACTCCACAACAACTCTACTCCATAACATCTCTACTCCATAACATCTCTACTCCGTAACAACTCTACTCCACACTATATGCACTTTATTAGCCACTTAATAATAAATGAGCAGTTCAAAGAACAAAGAATCTTCTTCTTCTAGATTATTTTATTTTTTTCCTAGAAAACGTTTATCTTTAAATGTAAATCTAGAACAATCATAAATGAATTATTCTAAAAGCAACAATGACCGCGTACTCTTAACATGCACTAATATGTAAGTAATTAATAAACTGAATTCATTTTTGACAGTGACTTAGCATGACAAATATTCTTTTGAGTTAAGACAAGTGGCTAATCGAGTGTTTATAGTGTGGAGTAGAGTTGTTACGGAGTAGAGATGTTATGGAGTAGAGATGTTACGGAGTAGAGTTGTTGTGGAGTAGAGATGTTATGGAGTAGGGATGTTAGGGAGTAGAGAAATTTAGAGTAGATATGTTAGTCTGCCGAATTTATGTATATGTATAACTAAGTATGTTTAGTATATACACTGCTGCGCATTAAATTCCGGACACCTAAAAAATTGACATTTCTTAAATTCAAATATTTCGAAAACTAATTAATGGATTTGACTGATTCTTTTTTTGTTTTGAAGCTTAAAAATTCTCTACTTTTGTTTGTTTTAAGAATGATAATTTTTTTTTTCCGTATTAACAGCAACAAATAATTTACAACTATGTTTTTTACCCCATCTTCTAGGACTTGCATGGTACGCCACTGCAACTGTTTATCAAATTAAAAAGTCTTTCTTATTGCAGCAGTTTTAATGAATATTTTCTTTTTTATTTTTTTTACATTTTTACTTCTGGTTTAAGAGATATCAGGATTTTCCTGAAAGTTGTCATTTTTTCAGTTAACTTAAAAAGTACTATGTATTTGATTGATGGTGTGCTTTAAATTTGAAGCCTAACCGAGTTAGGTTTTTCTTCTAATCAAGTTTATGAAAAACATAAATTGGGTTTAAAAAACTTGAGTAGAAGAAAAAATAGGGTCACTCCGTCTGCTGCAGTTCTGTGAAATCACCGTTAAGCCTCTGTCAGACGGAAACAAAAAGTTGCCCAGCGATGAAGAAACTGTAGAAGAAGAAGTAAAAGACATGAGCGTAGAAGAAGAAGTAAAAGACATGAGCTTCAAATAAAAAACTCTGTTTAGTACTTTTTGAGTTGACTGAAAAAATGACAACATTCAGGAAAATCCTCATATCTCCTAAACCAGAAGTAAAAAAGTAAAAAAATAAAAAAGAAAATATTCATTAAAACTGCGGCAATAAGAAAGACTTTAATAATTTGATAAACAGTTGCAGAGAGTAGACAGTAGAGAATGTTTAAGCTTCAAAAAAAAAAGAATCAGTCAAATCCATTAATTAGTTTTCGAAATATTTGAATTTAAAAAATGTCAGTTTTTTAGGTGTCAGGAATTTAATGCGCGGCAGTGTATAAAAAAAATAATTTATCTTCAATTAAAAAACGGGGCACAGTTAGATAATAAATTAACCCTTGATTTAAATAAAATTTATTTAAAATTATCTTTTGTAAGTTTATTGTACACAAAATAATATGGAGATGGGCAATATATTTACATTTATTGTTAACTTTTATTGTCAAATTACAAAAGAATAGGTATTTCGGTGACATGTTAAGTTTCATTTTACGACCATTCGGCTTTTAAGTTTTTCAAGTGTGATTTTTTTATGAACAATGAAAAACCTTTAAACGCCACATGTACTGCCTACCAATGTAGAAACGCCTAAGTTTTTTCAGGATGTATAATTTAAAGGCTATTTATGACTATACTTATAAGTATTTATACGTACCTACATTTCTCTAAGGTAACTCTACTAAGGTAAAATTAAACACTAGGCAACACGGTTTCTTGTCCTGATTGCAGTCATATGTTTTTTAACTAATTTTGGATCGCTGAGACCGAATCTGACCTCAGATTTCTGAGAAAAATTAGACAAAAGTCTTAAAAAATCTATTTTAGCCCTCTTTTGTTCTAAAATTATGGGAGATACAAATATTCTGAAGACAAATTTCGATTCACCGACTCAATATTAGTTAAAAAATACCCAACTTAGATAATGGAAACTTTAAATTCATAGATAGAATAAAGTAAAGATACTAGGAAAATAACATAAAAAAAAATTGATCCCGTGACACAATTAGGTATAGGTGGGGGTGACGAGAGGGGTGCACAAGGGAACAAGCTTAGTGCCATGTACTCATTTTAAAAAACGCCAAAAACAAACTAGTGATATGCATACAGTTTAAAACTTTTTTTATTGGTAGAAAACAATATATGGCGCCACCTCTAGCCTCAGCATTAAATTAACATCCCGCGACGTACAATTTTGATGACGTCCAGATTTGATCAAAAACTAACGTCTTGTCGACGTCTGATATGCGTCGGATATATGACCTCACAAATATGACCTAAAACTGACGTCGGGGACGTCATATGGTTTCCTGGGAGGTGGCTACGTGTTTAAGTTTAATCTCAAAGCTTTTCAGTACCTCGAAAGAAAAAACATCTTGGACTGTTGGCTAGGTAAAGCAGTATAGAGATATAGCTAACAGGTAAACCTCTAGTGGAATTCTTAAGTAGGGCGCTTTGAAGTTGATTCGTTTCCGCACAGGTAGAGAACCGATGGAATGTCCAATAAATATCATGTTGTCTTGTGTGGTTTTTCTTTCCACCATCGGCTATTGACTCTTTTCAGACTGTAAATTTCAACTGTATGTTTTCTATTGATTTTATTATTATTTATGGGTTTGGATATTTAAATATTCTATGAATTTTCTCACACTACACTGAAAAAAGAGGTATACTTCGATTAATTACTATGGGCTATTCTGCCACTTACTTCAACATATCCTGCCTCATGACGCTTTAAGGCATATCCAGAGGCTCGCATAAGAACTTAATATATAACAATGCGATGCCGTGATTGGCTTGTTGGTTGTGCCGCCATGTATCTTGTGCGCTGGCTTATAACGTTATGTCAGGCTCGCATAAGAGTGTGTAAATATGCCCTTACAGAGCAGAATTTTATTCAAAGGCTTTCTTCTAATTCCCAGCTTACTCTACAAAATATTTTTGAGTATTTTCTCACAAGTTTTAAAATGAAAACTAAAATAAAAAGTACGGTGCCAAAAAAGCGACCTATACCGGGTGTTTCAGGAAGGTGGTTTACCCCCCTTAACTTTTTACTTTTTTAGGTAGGATCTTGAAATTTGCAAAAGCTGTATTATGTATAATTCAAGATTTTTTGACCAAGTTAGAAATTTTTCGGCACTTCCAGTTTCGCCGGAAATGAACCGAACTTTGGATTTTTAAATGAAATACCCTATATATTTTTACAAATTTTAATTCAGAAATCAATTCTGAGAACAAGCATATGTCAGTTATCAAATTTTGACAGGTCATGTAATTTTTTAGTTAAATGTTAATTTTAAATCTTTTGTGTTTTAATGCCAAGTTCTTCCAAATAAACTATTCATGTGTGGTATCAAAATATTCGCAAGAAAATTCTCTTTCATTTTAACCTAATGAGCCACCCTCTTTCCTTTTGAAAAAAATGATTTATGGACCAAAGTATGATTTTCGAACCTACCATGGTAGGTGGTACCACCTACCTATGCACTTTTAACCTTATATAATAAAAAAATCTAAAGGTCAGACCTGACAAGTGGTACATGCTTGTTATCAAAATTGATTTTTAAATATGTAAATATATACAGGGTGTTCTATTTAAAAATCGAAAGTTTGATTCATTTCTGGTGAAACCGGAAGTGCCAAATATGTCTAAGCATGCCAGAAAATCCTAAATTATACATAATGTAGCTGCTCCAAATTTCATATCCTACATAAAAAAGTGAAAAAGTTAAGGGGGGTGAACCAACTTCCTGAAACACCCGGTTTATCATTGTAGTACTGTTTAAATTTTTCAAACTGTCACCCGGAGAATGAGAAGAATATGTTATTCAAAAAATTGTGTGTGTTCTATGGGAACGTTCAAGTATTACGTAACGCAAATTGTACCAAAATTCATACACTTTATACCTCGGTTCCCGCGTTATTAAAGGCTGTAGAGATTTTATATTTTGGCTACTTCCTCTAACATACCCCCTATTTGGGAGGGTAAACAAATACACATACTTTTCAAACACAGAATGAATCTATTCTAGCTCTAGACTCCGTATCAAGTGTTAGAATAAGCACATGTAGTGTCATCTCTTGTTTACAAAAGTAAAGAAAACTGTAGCAAAATTATCAAAAATATATATATTTTACCATGAAATATTGAATAATTATATTCAATTTAAAGTTGGGCGTTAAAATTACATAAAGTTTATTAGTTTTTCTTAATATTTGACGAGTTTTTTATCAATTTAGTTCAAAAAATTAAACTGCTCCATCTATTGTTAAATATTTAAACCTGATATCTGTCACAACAATCTGACATAACCTTCAATTTTTGCATTATAATTTGTAAATATGTGCTAAAATTAAATAAAAATATTTTTTAAGTACTGGTTTGATAAAATTATTAAATAACGTTAATTGCTTTATTTAAAAATATGTGTTTTGTTGCATTTACAATGTCGAGTCACAAAAAACATTGTTTTTAACCTTGTCCGCAGTTTAAAGCCATACAGTGTTTCATATTTGCAGTCGAAGAAAAAGTATAGTCTACAACACGTATGGAATAGTCATTCCGCGCTCGCAGGACCGTCATACTCGCCTGCCGGCTCGTATAACAAACTTTCCGCTCGTGCGGAATATTGTCTATTCCATGCTAGTTATAGAATATACTATTCATTAATCGAAACGTCTAAATTATATTAATATTCTCTGTTACAGTAAAGATTTAGCAATACTAAACCTAAATAAGAATATACTTCTAAATATTTATTTTAGTAACATTTTCTAAGTATATTTACTCTATACACACCAAATATAAAACAAACATGGTGATAAACTTTATTTATTAAAGATTCATTGAACTTGATTTTAAAAATGTCTATCCTATTCGTTAAAAGACCCACAGAAAAAATATAATCTATCTTTTACGTTCCAATAGTCCAATTACGATAACACTAGGCCACACGGTTTTTTGCCCTGATTGGAGTCATATGTTTTTTAACTAATTTTGGGTCGCTGAAACCGAATCTGGCCGAATATTTCTATTACCTGAGTTTTATAATAATAATAATAATAATAATAATAATAATAAAGGTCTTTATTAAAAATATGTAAATAGTAAATTACAAAAAAATTTTATGGGCGAGATTTAGTACGTATAACTACAGGCAGGCTAGGACCTGCAATCATACGTCTATTCTTACATCTAACCCGTATGAGTATACAAAATGTTCACAGAAGATAACCTAAAACAATAACATAACCTATCTAACCGTGTTGAGAATTATATGTGAGCAACCAACTATGCATAAAGAAATACAAATAAAACACACTACAAATTTAGCAGTAAGAAAGCATTAATGGAGACATCCAATCACAAAAAAAAGAAAACACCTACACCTCCAAACTGACAACAGTACACCAATCTACGTGGTATAGATTTCTTCCATCAGCAAGATTTTTAACAGTTTTGCTTTAAACCATAAAAGTTTTTGACCAATAAAAGTAAAATTTAAATTATTTATAACACTAGTAATTTGGTAAGAATATGACCGTTTAAAAATTTCAGAAGCATGTTTGGGAAGTGTCAGAGTATTTTTGAAGCGTATATTTACATTATGTACATCCGACCTAGGTTTAATTTTGTTGTATAGATACGTCGGAGATTTATTAGTTAGGATCTTAAAAAATAATACAGCTGAATGTAAAAACCTTCTGTGTTCCATATTTATCCAACCAGTTAATTTAACCGTGTGGCTGATGTGCTGGTTACGCCTAATGCCATGAATAAATCGTAAGCAAGAATTCTGGAGTTTTTGAATGCGATGTTGATCAGACGCGAGGAGACAAGGCCCATAGATAACGTCACAAAAATTCATTTGTGACAAGACTAATGTTTCACAGAGCATTATTTTATTTTTTTTGTTTAAATATTCTTTATTTTGGTACAAAAGCCTCAAGTTTAAATATGCTCTACTTAAACAGTTTGAAATGTGCTTAGTAAAACGTAGGTCCGCATCCATGGTTAGACCTAGATTTTTTACATCGTCGCGAAATCTAATTATTTCATTATTCATATTTATGCTGGCACTATGATCTGTGAGAAAATCTGTAATAAGATTTGAGAAATTTGAGATTATGAGAAAAATGAGATAAAAATGTTAAAAAATTATTATTTTATCCCTCTTTTGTTCTAAAATCATGGCAGATAAAAATATTCCGAGGACAAATTTAGATTCGGCGACTCAATATTAGTTTAAAAATACCCAACTTAAAACATGGAAACTTTAAATTCATAGGTAGAATAAATAGGGATATTATGAAAAAAAATATATATAAAAAAATAGATAATGTGACAAAACTAAGTAGGGGTGGAGGGTAAGGAGAAGGGTGCATAAGGGGACAAGCTTATCGCCACGTATTCATGCTAAAAATTGTCAAAAATTATTACTAGGGGGTCAAAAATTAACTAAAAGAATGTTACGTAATATGGTTCTTATGTAATAAAGTAACATTTTTATGATGTATTTAAAAAAAAAACAACAACAAAAAATACACAATATTTTGTTTTATAAATTATTTTTAAATTGGAATAATTGCCTGTACTAAAATTTAAAAAATAAGACGTGCTGGATTTTTTAAAGGTCAAATTTGGATTCTGCTCCTTTAAATTGATAAGAAAAATATATTTTTTGGGCTCGGGAAAAAAGTTTACACTGTGTACTTTAGTTTTGTTTCTTTTTCATTTATTTACTTTTTACGAACAAACTAAGCTAAATAAAAAAAAAATATATATATAAATATTTTTGTAGAGAATTTTATAATTTACAAATTAAGTCCTATAAAATTTTTATACAGATCTTATAGTTTTTCCACAAAAGAGCAATTAAGTAAACTCCGCACTTTCATTTTAAGCTTTTTATTTATTTTTCGCGTACTTACTCTGACAGTAGGTCCTTGACATATATATTTTTGAGTTCTTGGTATTTTTTTTAATATACCCTAAAATTTTCAAAATCCTACTCTTTTTTTTAAGATTTTGAAAAAAAAACGTCATTATTTCCTGGACTTATATCTCAAAAATGTTAGGTGCTGAAATTTTTCTAAGGTCAGATTCGGTTTCTACGCCCTCGAATTATAATTTTTCTTACTAATATTAGTAAGAAAAATTTTATTTCGATCGGGGCAAAAAAAAGAGTTGAGATTTGTTGCCTAGTGTAATTTATAGTTATAGCGCTCGACCATAAAAAATTATTCATTCAAACATTAATTGAAAAATCGACACCATTAAATTATAATCTGATCGGTAAGATCGATACAGTCCCATTAAACTTTATAATCCCCAGTCAATATCGACTTATTAGCCCAGATTAATACCCCCCTGTAGGCTTGATTTTACAATCTAAACACTTAAGGGGTTACATGCAGAAAAATTCTGTAATAGATTCTCAAATTAACAACTAACAAACCACTGGCAAATACCCAATTATTAACACTAAACTAGCTAAGATCTTAACCCTCTTATTCATGAAACGTTACTACTAGATATGGGATTTTAGCGAGTCGTGACGTCAAAATGCATAGCCGGGTACAAAAAAGTTAACAAATTCATATTAATTTGGACTTTCTATCTGTCTATCTGTTCGTCGGTTTGTCTGTATCCACGATAACTTAGGAACGCTTTGAGCTAGCGACTTGAAATTTGGTATGCAGATGTTTTTTATATTATCTTCGACAAGTTCGTTTTTGAGCAAAATCGGTTTGGGGAAAGGGAGAAAATGTTTGCTTTTTTTCACAATACTTTATGAGAAAGTAAAAATGGGAAAGCAAAATTTATAAAGACTATTAAAATCGATTTTTAGCACTCAGGTCCTACTAACAGCAGCGCTGTCCTTTTGCCTTCTTTTAAATTACCCCT
The DNA here is from genome assembly GCA_958510825.1 of Brachypterus glaber. Classification (NCBI taxonomy): domain Eukaryota; kingdom Metazoa; phylum Arthropoda; class Insecta; order Coleoptera; family Kateretidae; genus Brachypterus; species Brachypterus glaber. Next base: position 9,479,945 of record OY294045.1, read on the forward strand.
CGTATTAGTCAGATACTACCATACTTACTATAAGCCTAATTATGTACTTAGTGCAACTGCCAGGAGTTCATATTTTTATATCTGCTATAAAAATAGGATAATTTTGAAGCAATTTCTGCCTGCTATAGAATTTTAAAAGATAAAAGCCTTTTATAATGGGCTAATGTATGCTGCATAATGTATATTAAAGAATATATTTTCATTTTAAAAATCATTAAATTCAAAAATTAAATAATGACGTTTGTGTCAAATATTTTTATCGTTTGTGTCAAATATTTTTATCTTAGGTGGCTTCAACATTCGACGGTCTCTGACTGTACGATATTTATCGCTCTCGTTTCGGTCTTGTTACGGGCGAGAGGCCTCTCGTTATCGTTACAACGATACGATATTTTTCCACCTCTCGTTCTGTTCAGCGATAACGAGACGATAGCGAGACGATAGGCCTTAGGCGGCAACACTAGTTCTACCTCTAGCCTTTTAAACATGAAGATTTTCTTACAGATAGCTCCTTAAGCATTAAAGAAAATGTTATGGAATATCAAACGTTTTGTATATTTCTCAGCGAAGCCTTTTTGTTCTTAATTAAAAGTAATTTTATTTAAAATAATATGATCAACTCATTAAAATGCAAGATATTTTATTAAGATATAAAATGGTTAATGATTATGCAGCATTATCTTATTATGATCTTTTAATCTAGAAATATAAGTGTTATTTTTTAAATTTAAATACTTAAATCTAGTTTTTTTAAGGGTGGCTACTTATTAAAATTCAAAAATTCACAGAAAAATGCTCGGGAAAATCAATTTTCTGCATTTTCGCATTTAGACCAACGAACTAATAATTCTTCTTTCTAGAATACGCATACCGTTAAAATAAAGTATCGCCAACATCTCGGTTTCTTTGTAAACAAATAGTATGTATATTCAGGCCTAAACAATAACAGTTACCAGTAACTGGTGTTGTTGTCTCTTTTAGAACCAAGATGTGCGAGTAAGACAGACGAATGTTTATGTTGCCGACGTTTTTGTCAGTTTTAACGAATGAAATGCCTATTCTAGAGAAGAGTTATTAGTTCGTTGATTTAGACGTAACATTTTTAGAAAGTAAGGGGGTCAAAAATGACAAAAACTATGTTGTTATATTTTTCTTATTATTAATAGCATTGGAGATAGATAGATCAATCTTACTAAATTGGAAAAAAATCCCTGCAAAAATAAAAAAAGAATTGAAAAAAATCGAAGTAAAAGTAAAGTAAACGTGCGATAAACGTTATTATTGCTGGGAAAAATTACGTTTATTAAGGAGATCACGTGTTCCAAATTAAAAAAAAAAATCTCCCCGAAATAAAAAAGTTATAGGCCGCTAAACTTCCAATTAAAATATAAAACAATAGAAGGAAGCATGATATCAACTTAATTTTTTCAGGAAAAATTACCTTCAAGAGTCAATCATACTAAATTCGGAAAAAAATATATTTAAAAAAACAAAACAAGTTATAGAGGGTGCCACTAAAAAACATATTAACAGTGCTTCACAATTGTCAAAACAAAAAATTTTTTTTTGAGAAAATTTGCTTATTTATTTTTTTTTAATAATTATAATCAACATTTTTTTATGACAAAAATTATTGGATATTTGAGGGTTTCTTTGGAATACTTTGAGGTTGAAAAAAAAACAAAAATATCCTTAATCTATCTATTATTTGCAATGTAATCCCAAGTCAAGCAAAAAGTCCTAAAAACGCATTTTTTTACTACCTTTCTAAAGTTTCTCGCATCAACCATTTTTTTATGAAAAATCAATAAAAACACCTTATAGAGGTTACTTTGAGGTTTTCAGAACCATACTTTATAATTTCCTGTACGATCAATAGTTCCTGAGTAACTAATTATCAAATTTTCTCGAGTGTTATTTTTGATTTTAACGCCGATAACTCAGTAAAAAATCGCCGTAAAGAGCTCTTGGACCACTCAAATTAAAGAACCAACTAAAAGAGTTTTTAGATAAAATCACATGGACCTTTTGAAAGGCAAGCAAAAATTTAGAAAAAAAAAATTAGCTACGATTTTTTCATGATTACTTAATTGACCACTTCAATGATAAATATGTGTATTTGAACTTAGGATCTTACAACTAAAGACTTAACACTTCTATTTGCTTTTTTATCATTGCTCTATGACTATTTTTCGCCAAGTAACAGCCTTTTGAAAATCACCTAAAAATGTAGGATTTTTTATATCCTTTAATTTTTGTGTTTAGTGTATCCTATAAGTGATTTACCCCCTTAATTTAAAACCGAGTGTGTGCAGAGTTGGCAGGTACGGTAATTGAGCAATAATTCAGGTATATGCACGTGCAGGGGTTTTTGACCCGCACCTGTACTGAACTGCCATTTATTCCACACTCTTCTTGGTGAAATACATCCAGATGCAAATTCCGAGTTCAAGTGTTTTACGAATTCAAGGTTTATTTACCCAAAATACAACGCAAATATTTGTAGAATAAAATTGAATGAAATACAATGAACCACACGGTATTGAAAAAATATTTTCCTACGATCCTCTATGAAAATGACATTTAACACACTCTTTTGTTCTTTAGAAAACGCCTTATATCACACTAGTTTGATGTTTTTATATCACCCTAGTGTGATATTTATGCACTGAGGATTGCCTAATTTTATTTAAATATTTATCTCGTAGATTCTACGAATTTTATTTGCCTTGTTTTATAAGCCATTTTACACATTTTATCACAGCCTTTTTTGATAACTTTTAAGTTTTTTAATACAAATATTTCTGTTAAAAAATAAAAACTATAGTTATAAAGTTACTATTTTGATCATTACTGACTAGATTTTATAAAAATTACTTAATTTTGGTTTAGTTACCTTACATTTTATAAAAAACATCAAAATACATACTATTTTTCTTATGAAATGTAAACAGTACAAGTTTACTATCTTATATGGTAGCATAACCACAGAAATATAATTTAATTAGCAAACTGTCAAGTTATAGGCAACCCATTAAACAGCTATGTACTATAATAATATATTGTATTAAATATAAAACCAAGAAAATTAAGGTAAATGAAAATCATATTTCCTGTTTTACATACATATATAAATTTGTATGATATTTATTATTATTTTGTGCTTTGCTTTTCTTAAAAATTAAGAAAAATTAGAAAACTTTAAAATAAGAAACTTCATATTTTTTCGGTATCGTAGGAAAATTAGTGTACATAACTCATATAATTGTGGGGTTTCCTCACTCGCCTGGCGGCTCGTTTGTAAACCTTCCCACTTGAGTGAAATATGTCACTTTCCACACTAGTTATGTAATATACATTTTTTTAGGAAATACCTACCTGCCATATTTTTATGTTAAATTTGTTTCTTTTGACAAGTGTTTTGACCATGAATAGGTACATTTTTTCTATGAATTCCAATACATACCTTTAATATTTGTTATCTTATTCAATAGTAGAATTACGTTTTTGCTGTTTGATACTTCTTGTATGATGTTTTGTACTACAAATTTTAGTTTTTTTTTTCTAAAAGGTAGATACACTATAAATTAAATTTAAAAAAACACACATACACAACTTGTGTAACACAAGCTTGATGAAATATTTTAACATTACGTATAATCAGCTGACAGTTTTAATTTTCCGCGGTTTTTCACTACCCACCGAAATTTCCATGGGCGTTCTCAGGTTTTCCGGGACCCGAGTTCGAGGGCCCTCGAGGGGTCCGGCGCGCTATGTTGCCAACGGGGAAAAAAGTGTCCATAAATAGGCAAATGAAATTTAGAAATAAGAATCAAAAACCATCCAAAGTTATTTATTATACTTTTCTACATTAGAAAAAGTCATTAATTTTCTTTGCAATAAATCTGGGAATATGCGCCAATGCAATATTCATGCCGATGCATAACGGTTGATCAAAAACCCATTTTGACATGCTAACACAAAAACCATCCTAATTTCCAAATAAACTAATATTTTTGCTTAAAATTTGGAATAAGCATAGCAAGTATATGTCTTTAAAGATATATTTATTAATATATACCAAAAAACATTTTTTACGTAAAATTCTAGCGATAATTTTGAGGCCCGTTTTTCTACGTGTCGATGACACATAAAATTTGAGAATAGTTTTTTTAGTCCATCGTTGTCCATCAGATATATACGTAAAACTATTCTTAAATATGTAATAGTAATACTGTATAAATATAAGAGTGCCCATTTTGGCCCATTGCAAGATATAAGCATTTCTTTTGCGATATTTTTTGACGTTTTTGACATTTTTAAAAATTTCATATCAAAAATTTCCAGCTTGGGTACGCATTTCTTAAAAACTTTTTGGGAAGCTAAAATTTGGTATGCAGGTAGTTCTTACCCTAAATAAGAGAAATATAATAATTTTGACCCTAACCTGCCCCCCCCCCTGAGTTATGTTATACTCCCATTTTAGTTAAATCCTGATCTACAATTTGGTAACCATAAGGCCGAAAAACTAATAATTTTGCAGTTTTTACAAAACTAGTAGTATACCAAAGTTACCGCCAGGGGGGGGGGTGGTCTCTACCAAAAAAAAATTTAACACATCCTTATTATTAAACCTTATTATTAAAAGAAAATAATACTTAATAAGCGTGTGGATTGTTAAAAATTTGCATAAAAGTTACATGTACCCTTAGGAGGGTCCTAGCTCCCTTAGGGCTTATTTCCGGGCCAACCTTTATAGGAACTTTTTGTCTTATTTTCGCATGGGGAATCTACCATTTTTGTTGAATTCACCAATTCTGAATCAGCCTATAGTCGTCGGCCGTGCAAAAAATAGTGTATACCTCGGAAGTAAAAACTCAAAATTGTGACTAAACTATTTTTTTATGTATATTAAAGAGTTTTTACTCAATTTTAGTAATAAAATAATTTTGGACACTTTTTTTTCATTTGGCGACATAGTGCGGCGTCGACAGTTTCTTTTAGTTTATAATAAACAGTTTATACTTTATTTATTTATACTCGTACCAGAACAACAAGGGCACCAAAACGAGCAAATATGCAGGGTCTTTTCCAAGTTGTCCTTCAAATTCGTAAAAATTTTCGACTGCGCCTGGGCTCTCTTTGTTTTTTTTTACGGGTGGTAACACCCGTTATTGAATTGTGTATTAAAAAAAATCTTTTTATTCAAGTACTGGGCGATCAAGCGTCAGCATCGTGCTAAGCCATCTTTTATGATGTGCCTCGTGTATTTTTGGTTTGCAATCTTCTATGATGTGCGAAGAGAATTTTTGTATTAATGCTTTAAGTGCAAGTTAAAGTCAACCATGGATATGGTTATTAATCGTGTGAACTGTTGAATTTTAAGTTAATAATAATGGATTTTTGTTTTTTATGTTTTTAAAGATAATTTTTTATATAGCGTGGTAATTACTACAAGTAATTTATCAGTGATAGTGGGCAAGTCAGGATACATATCCGATTAGTAATTGCGCACTGGAAAGCTCATGATTATATAGAGAAACCCTGGTTAATTATTCGGAAGAAAAAGACCAAATAAATAGAGAGAGAAAAAAAAATCTTTTGATAATTTCAACGAACTAACAACTCTTCTCTCTAGAATACGCATACCGTTAATATAAAGTGTCGCCAACATCTCGGTTTGTTTGTAAACAAATAGTAGGTACATTCAGGCCTGAACAATAACCATTACCAGTAACTGTTATTGTTGTCTCTGTTAGAACAAAGCTGTGCGAGTAAAACAGACAAATGTATATGTTGGCTACGTTTTTTTCAGTTTTTACAAATGCCTATTCTAGAGAGAAGAGTTATTAGTTCGTTGCTAACAACTCTTCCCTCTAGAATACGCATACCGTTAATATAAAGTATCGCCAACATCTCGGTTTGTTTGTAGACAAATAGTAGGTATATTCAGGCCTGAACAATAACCATTACCAGTAACTGTTATTGTTGTCTCTGTTAGAACAAAGCTGTGCGAGTAAAACAGACAAATGTATATGTTGGCTACGTTTTTTTCAGTTTTTACAAATGCCTATTCTAGAGAGAAGAGTTATTAGTTCGTTGGATAATTTACTGTCAGTATAGCCATAAAAACAAAAATCTACCTTGCGCATATTTATGAATCAATAATTACTTTTTAATACACTTCCTTTTCAATAAATATGTAGGCACGAAAGTTTTTATTATATTTTTTTATGAATCCGTGGAATCTTTCTTTAAAGCAGTTATTCCACAGATATATGTGGCTATTCTATAAATACCTTGAAAGCTTAAAATCCCAAGCAAAGTTTGATTGACAATTTCCTAGAAGTCATTACGTATTTGCTGATTCGAAAATAATCTGTCTGCTTTAAGATGGAGAACAGAAATTGAACAAGCTGTGAAATTATGTATTGCTTCACATTCCATACTATACTGTTAGCCCTAGATGTTTTATTACGTTTTTCTACTCCTCCCTAAGAAAGCCAACAATTCTGCTCAATTATGTAATTTAAAAAGTTAGCAATTTCAATCATGCCATATTTATTAATATTTTTTAGAGATTTTATAAAAGAAACCTTTTTTAAAACAACTCTAACTGTAAAAATATATAACAATTTTTTTATACTGCTGCTAACCTAAGTTACAGAAATTGATTTTTGTTTTACAGTTTAAAAAAAATACACTGAAATTTAGTAAATTTAATTCTTGTGATAGCTTTCTTATGATAAATTATAATTTGCTTATTTTTCCCAAAATATTTAAATATATATTTTTGATATTAACTTTTTGGAGGGAGGGGGATGGGAAAAACAGTGTACCTAACTCCCTAAGAAAGTATCCTTTTTTCGCTGGTTTGCTATAGACTCACTCGGCTTCCTCCTCGTGCGTCCGTATCGAACTCGTTAAGAAACGACTCACTTTCTTAGTTTGTTAGGTAATATTTTCACTCGATATCATAGACAAAATAAAGAAATAGATTGATTTTTGCGTCTGCGTATACTTCTGCGTCCCGACTAAATGCGTCCTCCATTTTGATTCCAATTGTCCAACATAAAGTAAAAAAATACATATTTTATGTTGGTAACACTGTGTTGCGTTAGATAGGAATATTTTCTTTGTTAGAGATGTGTCTTTTCATTTCACTTCAGTAGTCAGTAAAAGTTTATTTTTGTCGTTGTTTTGTTGCAACAGTTTGTTATATATGTAAAAACTAAATCAATATGTTATACTACACAGATATTTATTTATTTTTACCAGTAATTTAAATATAAAAATATAATTATTAGCACACACCTCTAACATATTTGTGCAACAGGTTAACATAACCTAATTTATGTATGTTTTGAGTTTGTTTTCGAGGTTTGTCTGTTATTTTTTCTACGCGTTTGGTGTTTTGTGCTAGAAGGGTGAACATTTTATTTTATTATAGACTATATAATAGCGATTTTGAACTTTTAAAGTCTTTCTGTGTTTTTTTGTGTATTTTATATTGCTTTTTTAAAGAACTAGTAAAATCTTTGCAATGACGTGTTTTATAAAAAGTTGTAGAAACATAAAACGACTGCTACCTGCAGACAGCAGTATCATATTTTTTAGGTAAGTTTGATTTTTTTTAATATAACATAAGAAAACATTAAAAAGTAAGGTTATGTCGTTTATTTATTTACATTTTACCCACTAATTTAAATTTCCCGGCTGATTTCTGACGTAACTTCCGATCAAAATGGAGGACTCGTAAATTTGTATATAACCTTGAGATGACAGCTCATCTATCTATGTTCTTTGTCTATGCTCGATATATTTGTTCCAAAGGGCAGCCATACTAAATTTAATGTTTGCTTTAGTCAAAGCATTTAAAATTTAGCGAGTTATGACCTTGACTCTCATTTTGGGTAGGTCAATTGGTCTTGTTGCAAAGGTCACCCATACCAAATTTCAGGTTTTTCGGTTTAAAAGTTAGAAAATATTTCTATCAATTGAGGTAAAGCATCATAAAAATTTGTTTATAGGACTTTTCTCTCACACCATTTTTTATAAATTTTGAAGAAATAACACCCCTATGTTTTTTTTTAAACAATAGGGTTCTTCGTCCGGATAGACAAACGGACAGAGAGGGGCGGACGGACAGACATACATACGAAAGGACAGACGAACGAAAGTATAAGTATATAGAATTTCTTTTGTTGGCAGGTTTTTTACGATTTTAGAAATTTGAAAACGTATGATACTCTTCTACTCATAACACTGCGAAGGGTATAATAATACTATTGTTGTATGTAAATAGTAAGCAGATGTCGGAGAATTCAGAAGAGAAATGGTTTAAAAAAAGTTAAAAGCGTTGCTTAATCTGTTGTTACATCTGTGTTTAGCTTTATTTTAAAATATTTAATGATCTTATAAATAGCGAATTTAGAAATAAGGGAACGTTCAAGTATTACGTAACGCAACTTCGCGTTTTTCAAGGCTATAGAGATGTCATATTTTGGCTACCCCCTAACAGGGGGTGTGTTAGGGGGGGTAGCCAAAATATGAAATCTCTATAATCTATAATAACGCGAGAACCAGGGTATGAAGTGTATGCATTTTGGTACAATTTGCGTTACGTGGTACTTGAACGTTCCATAAGCTAATATGAGAACTTAAATAAAAGTAATTAAAATTGTAATATTTTTTATTTATTATTCAATAATTAAACTAGAAATAAATATTGTAAAATTCTTATTTAATAAGTACATACTTGTAATTACCTACACAGTTATGTCATATCTTTTTTGTTTTATGTTGGCAAGATTTATTAATTACCACAAGTAATATCACTCTTTTTGTCATGTCGCCTATAATAATGAATTTGTCATTGATAGGCCTATCAATGACAAATTCATTATTTTTATCCAACACCTCATTATAGTTAAGCATTTTACTTAAAAAGTTTTCATTTATACAAGACAATTTAGATCACACATACACCCTCATCTCAAACTTTCTCGATTACGATCACGAAATCCACTACACTGAAACAAATGACGTTCTTGGCTCAAAGTAGTCAACACTCTTGGCAGTTATTCTTTTAGCTTAAAATATGTGTATATTCAAACAAAAGTGTTTATCTTGTCCCAAAAAAAGTGTCGTATTTGAAATATTTTTAAAATTCTCTTGGACCTGGCTCATTTGAGCCAAAAACCATTTATCTTGTTTTAAGATTGTTAAAAATTAAATAATTTGAAATACTTTGGCGAAAGAATTTTTCTTTTGGGGAGAGGACCACTTGCATTTCACACGAGATCAAAGAATTTTAAGTTAAAGAATCAGAAAGATCTTGGCAAGTGAATTATATTTTCATGTTAAGAGAAGGCGCTTTTGGACGTATTCAAGAGTGCGAAGCATTTGGCCTAATTTCATATGCCATTACCCCAAAGTATCCTTTTTTTCAGTGTACACTCACAAAAAGATCAAAAACGTCATCACCCAGTAATGGTGCCCACCAATTCAGGACAGATGCATTCCCAGCATCAGTGAGCTAGTCTCACTCCTCCCGCACCTCCCTCCCCTCCCAATCCCATCCCTCCACATCAACAACTTAAAAATGAATTTAAAATTATAACACTGTAAAACGTCGTAAGGTTTTTTAAAAATCCCAACGAACTAATTACTCTTCTTTCTAGAATACGCATACCGTTAAAATAAAGTATCGCCAACATCTCGGTTTGTTTGTAAACAAATAGTAGGTACTTTCAGGCCTGAATAATAACAATTACCAGTAACTGGTATTGTTGTCCCTGTTAGAACAAAGATGTGCGAGTAAGACAGACGAATGTTTATGTTGCCGACGTTTTTGTCAGTTTTAACGAATGAAATGCCTATTCTAGAGAGAAGAGTAACTGGTATTGTTGTCCCTGTTAGAACAAAGATGTGCGAGTAAGACAGACGAATGTTTATGTTGCCGACGTTTTTGTCAGTTTTAACGAATGAAATGCCTATTCTAGAGAGAAGAGTTATTGGTTCGTTGGAAAATCCCCTTCTTTCCCCAAAAATTCTACTTAACTTGTGCAGGACTTCTTTTCGTAGCTTGTAAAAGAAAACTTTTTGCAAAAATAAATATTTGATAAAATTTTTTACAACATTCAATACCTATTAATAATATTATGGGCTTCGGGGGTTAATTTTTCCTAGTATACATACATCTATATACATTATACATCTGTATAACATCTTACTTAACTCAATAGTGGTATGTAAATTTAGTTAAATATTAATATCTTTTTTAGGGAATATGTACAATAGGGTGGGCCGTTCTTATATAGGTGTTTTATTTTTTTTTTTATTTAAACATCCAATGTGGGGGAAAAGATGCGTCTTGCAAAGAGAAAAAAAGCGTATATTTTATTTTATTTATTTTTTCAATTTTTGTGCCCTCTACAAAGGAAAAATTAAAAAAAAAATAAAAATAAGAAAACATAATAAGAAAAATGTAAAAATTGTTTTATTGCAAAAAAAAGTAAGTTTTACAACCGAAAATAACATTTACAAACATTATAGGCCATATTTTAAGCCACTCTATATTCTGCTTTGTGGTGGAAGTGAGGCATAATTTCACTTGATTAAACTCGTGAATATCCCCAAAAATTGGTCCGAAAAAATAAAAAAATATGTGTGCAAATGAAGAATTTTATAAGCTTTAAAATGATGTATCATAAGACCCCCCTTTCTGTTTAAAAATTCCCCCCCCTTGACCCCTGTCTCCATCGTGCCCCCTAAGTATACCAAATATATACCAAAAAAATACCTGGGTTTTGTTATTTCTGTGTTCCAAATTTCAAGTTGATATCTTAAGCCTTTTAAAAGTTAGAAGGGGGAGGTGGACTTTTGACACGCTGTGTATACATTACAAATGCGAAGAAATTCGATATTTTCATTAATATTAAAGGCTTTGTAGAAGGCTCAAGATGACCTTTAATCTCATTCTGCTTTTGCACACACATTAGGCATATTAGAAGCCATATTTTGGCGGGTATTGCTTTTTGAAATTCCAGATTTCAATTTTTCGGCCCACCCTAATGTACAATCATAATCACATAGCTAAAGTTTGTTGTAGTTTACTGAAGATAAAATTTTCTAATAAAAATAAAGATAATATTTTTAATTCACATCGATATCCACTACCCGGTATATTTCCAGTTGTAGTCCAGTCTTCAGGTCAATAAAAAAGCCTTTACCTGGAAATAATTCAGGGAGTTTTGATTTACGGTTTATTGGGTAGGGCTTGGGGCCGCAAATAAAAAATCAATTTTGAGACATTGAACTCGATTTGGAACTGTTATTTTTTTAACTTGTTTTTCACAAAAACGGATTTTTAAAAGATCTCTTAAACGTTACACTATACGTTTTTAGATTTTTAATTTTTTTTTCTCTAAAAACCAAAATTGTTCTTTATCGTCGGTTAGCCATGCCCCTTAGAACATTTTGGGTGAAAATTAAAAAAACTATCTGGCACTTTATTTTTAATTTACCTAAAATTATTTTTTTAATAATAATTCACACATTTGTGCCCCATTATGTCGAGTAAACCGATTTTCGAATGAATCACCATTGTATTAAGCATAAAAATCACCTTCCTAACCAAGTTATAAAGAAAAATCTAACACCCTACAATGTAACGTTTAAGGCGGTGCCATGAATTAGCTATAAGTCGTACAAAAAAAAAATACATGACACAAAAAATGTTGGAGATTTGGTCCTCTTTTTTTTGTCCTAGGATGCACCGATCTTGAGATATTTTAAAAAGTCCGTCTTTTGTGAAAATACGTTAAAAAATAACAGTTCCAAATCGAGTTCAATGTCGCAAAATTGTTTATTTGCTGCTTTAAACCCTACCCAATAAACCAAAAATCTAAACTCTCTGAATTATTTCCAGGTAAAGCCTATTAACTTGAAGATTGGACTATAACTAGAAATACGCCGGGTACTGTTGATATCTCAGTTATGAAGTATATTTCCGGGATGGGACACCTGTTTAAAGTGAAGGAACTGCATAACTATTTATCTCTAATGCGACTTATTAGCTTTTAAGCTTTAAAAACATATTCAAGAAATTACTTAGATGACACATGTTTGGTTACTTAACTGGTTTTTAGAGTTGTCAACTCTATTACTACAAAGATTACTTATCTTAATTTTTTTTATTAATTGACTTTTTATATGTATATTAGGGTGGACCGTTCCTATACGGGGTCCCAAGATATGAAAAAAAGTTTCTATAAGGGGTGGTCCGGAAATGATCCCTAAGGGAGCTACGGCCCTTTGAAGATGAAAAATTGAATGGGGTACAAATAAGAGCATTAATAAAATTTTAATGCTGCAGTGTTATTCTTCTTTAAAAAAAGTCCAAACCCTGCAGCATTAAAATTTTATTACTGTGCAAAAAAGTATTCTTCACAAAAATACCTAAATTTAATATTAAAGGAGTAATAGCCTTTTAAAAAGTAACGTTTTTGGTGGCACAAAATGTTATTTCCTCTTAATTGATTTTTTATTTTTTTTTGGAAACGGTTTGGACTCAAGAAATCTATTTTTATTACAAAAAATCCAAAAAAACTACACATAAAAAAGTTTGGGGCAAAAATGTGTTAAGCCTGACATATTTTGTCCGTCTAGGCACGCCTCTGGATAAATTTAAAAAAATAAATTAACATAAACTTATTGTACTTATTAATACATGCAAAAGCTCGTCGCTCTAGCTTAAAGGGTACCAGAGTTATTAATTAAAAACCTTATGTTTATTACAATTTTAAAGAGCCGTAACTCCCTTAGGGCTCATTTCCGGACCAAACTTTATAGGAGCTTTTTTAAATATTTTTTGGATGTAGAATCACCTCTTAAATTTTGGCATGCCAGTTATTGATTACCCTGTATGTATATTAGAGTGGGCCTTTCCTATATAGGTGTTTTATTTTTTTTTTAATTTGAAAATCCAATGGGGGTGGGGGGAAGATGCGTCTTGCATAGAGAAAAAAAGCGTATATTTTATTTTTCAATTTTTGTGCCCTCTACAAAGGTGTGCATTTTGTAACTTTTAGGAAAAATGTTAAAAAAAAATAAAAATAAGACAGTTTGATAAGGCTAGACCCCCCTCCCATTAGCATCAAAAACACCAAACAAACGAAAAAAACAAAACAAACCAAAGAATTAGGTTATGTTACGTCGGACGTGAAAATAGCGAGTTCATATAGAACACGCTATTTCTACGTCCGACGTACAAGAAGCTGTTTATTTATTTATTTATTTATTATAGAATCCCTATAGGTAAAATACCCATTTACAGAGTTCTTTACTTAATTTTGTTACAAAAATATTAATATATACATATATATCTAAATTATTATTTATTTACTAAACTATTTTTTTTTACTAAACTAAAGTTTGATTTGAAATCTTTGCTTATAACTAGGACTAGAATAGATCACAATTGACTAAAAATTAGTGATACTTTTTATAGATGCAATGCTACAATTAAATATATCCAAGTTGTGATGAATACAGTTGTAGTTTCTACACATTACATTCACTGGCGAAAATGTATGAATATTTGTTCTGCTTTTACCAATATAAAAAACCCGCGAATTTCAAGACGAATTTCTTGGTACATTTAGATTCAGCATACTAAGAAGATCCGGACAGTCAATCTTATAATGTAACAATTTATGTAGAAAGACTACAGAGTGTTGCTTACGCCTAATATATAGGGGTAAGAGAGAATGACCCTGTAATAAGACCTCGTTTGGTATACCTCTCAGAGAATAAACCCCATGATTTCTGTAATAAAGAAATTTTAAATATTTTCTTTGTATATTTTCAATTAATTCGATTTGGACATTGTAGTCGGGAGCAAACAAGGGAGCAATACTCTAAAGTGGATCTCACATAGGATATGTATAGCATGTTTAAAGTTTCGATATTATTAATTAATTAATTTACGCATTTCTTATAATAAACCCAAGGGAACGGTTGGCCTTGGTTACAATATTATCAATATATGTTTTAAAGGAAAGTTCTTTATCAAATGTTACCCCTAGATCTTTTATTGTTTGAGGTCTGCTTAAAATGATGCTATTGATCTGGTAATCAAATATAATAGGTGTTTTTTTTGTCTGTCTGTTTCCACGTCCAGTATTTTTTTTTGTCGATTTTTAGGTTTTTTAAAGCTTTTAGAGTATATTTTTCGTTTTTCGTTTTTAGCATCAAAAACACCAAACAGACGAAAATACTAAAACAAAACAAATAATTTTGTTACGTCCGACGTGAAAATAGTCACTGTAATAATTACACAGGTTTACAAAAAAAAAGTCAGGACTATTTGACCGGACTATGGTATTCCTAGGTATTTTGGCGCCCTGAATCAGATCCCGGGGTCAGTTTTGCCCCATCACGTCAGGAAAACGAGATTTCAAGGTCATTTGAGGTCAAAATGGTGATTTTTTGGAAGCGGCCCCGCGACAATATCTCAAGCGACCTGTTAACTTCACGGGTAACTGTGTAGGTCTTGAATACTTTCTGAACGTTGAGATGTTGTCCCGGGGCCGTTCCCAAAAAATCACCATTTTGACCTCCAAATGACCTTGAAATCTCGTTTTCCTGACGTGATGGGGCAAAACTGACCCCGGGATCTGATTCAGGGCGCCAAAATGCCTAGGAATACCATGGTCCGGTCAAATAGTTCTGACTTTTTTTTTGTAAACCTGTCTTATTAATATTATTAATTTATTAAATTATTTACTTTTTTATTTAAAATTTTTGTAGGCCTCTCATGTAATTGCAAATTGCTCCCTATCAAAATGTAAATTTATATTACTTAATTTCTATACTTACAATAATATAACGGTCTTGAAAGCCCTCTAAAAATTGTATGTTTCCATAAATAACCATTATAAAAAGACGTGGCTTGAATCTTAATCGATTATTTAAAAAAGACTTAATATATTATTTTCCAGTTAAACTGCTATTAAATAAAATTAATCTGAAAAATTATCTATAGTGAAAGCGAGAAATAATAATAAATCAATTTTCATGTTCCTTTAAATTATTATCACAAGAGCTAAGAAAAAAAGGGTCACTTAGTAATTTGTATAATAAACAGATTAACGTTACTCCTGTTTCAAAAATGAGAACCTGCAGTAAATTTTTTAAGGTCCAAATCATAAAATACGAAAAATTTCCTTTCTAACTATTTCTACCGTGTCTTCACTTTAAAGGGAGCCGAGATATTTAGATTCAAAAATACACCTATAGCAAGGTAGATAATTTAAATTAGCGTTACGTATAATTTAATAACATGGTAAGCGTTATCAACACGGTAAAAATAAATTACATTAAATTACATAGTCCGTAAATGGTAATATGTTGCCATAGACCGGAATGGTAAAAATTACATAGTCCGCAATGGTAATGTTTTGCATAGACCGGAACAGTAAAAATTACATAATCCATAATGGTAATATTTTGCATAGACCGGAACGGTAAAAATTACATAGTCTAGAATGGTAATATTTTGCATAGACCGGAACCCTAAAAATTACATAGTCCAGAATGGTTTGGACTTTTTGACAGACTTGAAATTTGAAAAAAAATATTTACTGCTTAGAAAATTTTTTTTCCAAATTTCAAGTCTCTGTGTCAAAGCTTTTTTGAAATATCGTAGCGTAAATTTCATTTGGTTTAATAAACCAAACGATTTGCACCCTTAATAGTAGTATAAACTGCTTACATCTTTCTTTAAAGATCTATTGGTTGATAAAGATCGTAATTTATAATGAATGTAAATTTTAGGCCACAAATAAAGCATTTAATTATCGTACCTAAATAATATTTACCTTTTTTTACACTTTTAACACTTTAACCTAGCAGGATGCGTCACTATCTCTCTAACAATAACAATATTAAACGGTCCGTCTCATGATGCGACATTGTCTTGGTTATTGTCCAAAGCGCACGCGCGTCTTAAAATAACATAGCCCGACATTGTAAAATCATGTAAAAATATGTAAATCAATGTAAATACATTTTTTTACATTATTTTACATTCTTTTACATTCTTTTACATTCTTTTACATTCTTTTACATTCTTTTACATTCTTATACATTCTTTTACATTCTTTTACATTCTTTTACATTATTTTAAATCCTTTTACATAAATTCATAAAATATGCATAGTCTAGAATAGTAAATTTACTATTCCGTACTATGTAAATTCATGTATTTTTACATTATTTTACATGCAGTTTTTACAGTGTATAGGCTCAAATAACCGTAAGACATTACATAAAATGATTGTCGGCTATATTTTATATGTGTCTTAAAGTACATTTAAATTAAGCTATTTTCAAATTGCTAGACTCCGAATCCGGTTCCTTTGGGTGCTAGAAGATCCAAAAGCTATGGCAATGAGCTACCAAAAAATCTATTTTTAACTTGCCGAGTCATATACATATCATTTAATACATTCAGATTAAGCTATTTTCATAGTTATACACCCAAGGGATAAGAACAGTCTTTAAAAAGTGCCTTTAAAATATGTGATACCTAACTTTTTAAAGATTAAATGAAAATTAAAGAGAGTTTTTAGTGTAGACATGACAAAAATTCTTTTTTTTAACTCTTAGCCTAGTGAATAATTGGGTAAAACTGTGAAAATAGACTAATCTATATGTAATAAATGTAATTTGTTTGACTCGGTAAGTTAAAAATATATTTGTCGGGGACCCCATTTCACCACCTTTTCGAGGCTTCTAGAACCCGATCCAGGACCTGACGATTTGGCATGTTTGTAGAGCTTTATTTAAATGATTTTTTTCCAGAAAAGAACTACCTGCGTTTTTGGATAATCTGACATGCTGAATCAAGTTATTTTCTTTCGGCTAAATTCATAACTGTCAAAAAATGAAAGTTAAAAATATTTTAAACTATGGTATGTTTCATCAAGCAAGAGAGTAAATTAAAAATCGCACAGTAAATATTTTTACAACAGGTTTGAATAGTATATGTTTGTGTATATAATATAGTTATGTTTAATAAAATAAACTACGCAGTATATTCGCACATCCAATATTCGAATCTGTTTTGAAAATATTCACTGTGTGATTTTTAATTTACTATCTTGCTTGATGAAACAGACCATAGTTTAATGTAACTACTCTCAATTCGTTTTAGTGTTAATAAGAGTATTTTTACCCTGTGCTCATGTCATAAAACAAATAAGAAAAAAAAATGAAAAATCATGTTTTAAACATTAATCCGACATTATTGCTTTATAAATATGATACTGAATTATTTTCTAGTACCCTGAAGTTTATTACATTTTTACAAATGAATTATGAGGGTTCCGATTTCAAGTTCTGTCGACACCTATACATAGTATAGGATCGGTGCCAAGCCGACTTTGATTTATATTTTTTCATTGTATTATTGTATTTAGCATGCTAATAAAACATTATATGGTTATATATCGATAGCCCAGTTATCTGACATGCCTAAGTTATTAAGTCAGGTTTTAATAGGCACAGGTAAAATGTTATGAGCACATTCCAATAGTTATACGTGATACTACTGATACTACAATTTATGAATGAGTTATGGACTATGGTCTGTTTTTTCAAGCAAGATAGTAAATTAAAAATCGCTCAGTAAATATTTTTACAACAGGTTTGAATAGTATACGTTTGTGTATATAATATAGTTAGGTTTTATAAAATAAACTACGTAGTGTATTCGCGCATCGAATATTCGAATCTGTTTTGAAAATATTCACTGTGCGATTTTTAATTGCTTGAAAAAACAGACCATAGATATTTAATTTAGCTGTAATTTTGCTCATTTTATTTTTAACTCCTAAATTACAAAACATCGAAATTTGAGCCAATATGACCGTGGCCCAAAAACTTCCCTTGTGTGCCATGTTCTTTTGCAGCTATTTTAAATCTGCCATATTGAAATTTTTAATTTTGACAGTAAATTTGATTTTAGTAATAACAAAAACTCCCGATTCAAGTGTTTAAAAAAATATTTTGGCTAAATACATCCAATACAGAAAAATACCTCAGATATTATCCAAATTTTTCAAAGACGGATTCGGATAAGGATAAAAATACTTAAGAAAAAGTAAGTGTGGCTGCTAGAAGTATCAATTTCTTAAGTTTATCTAAGGTAGTCTGTCTGATTACTCTAATACCAGTTATTTCCTACATTTTTCTTGATGTAGTCACCCTTTTTCTGTTCTATCAATGATTGATTCTGTACATAGCTTTAAGGTGGTTTTCTTGTAACTTTTTTTACTCAACTCCATTTTAGAATAGCCATTATTGTAACTACATTGGTAATACATGTTCTAGCTCTTATGACGGAAGTTTTTTTTTCTTTTTTCCTTACTTTTAACAACGTTAGGACCTAACATGGTCATTCCACTACACTTTTTTTAATAATTACCACCGCTGTTGTATATAACAAACATCAATATTTTGATATTTAAAGATTTAGACCCACTAGATTAAAAGATTTACATGCATGCATTTGTGAAAGCGCTACTCTACACGAACTGGACTTTTTGCTATCTTTGCCTTGGCAATTGTTCTCTTCAAGGTCCCTAGCAGTTATCGTTTTTCTGACGTTGTTATTCTAACATACTTTGGTCTTCCTTTTCTTCTTTTCTGTCGTGGGTTCTGCTCCAAATATTTAAAGGCCAACGTTTCTCGCTATTTAAAAAGTTAAGTACCGTAATTTCACACAACTATAGTCCAGCCACACAACAATAGTCCATGTTTTAATTCCACCCCCAGGGGGCTAGGGGTAATTATTTTTAAATTTTTACAATTTTTTATGGAAGTTAGTGTATAGGGGTATACATCAACACGTTTTACATATGGACATAGACCTGGAATGGCATAGGCATGGACTATAGGTGTGTGGTTGGACTATAGTTGTGTGATTCTGGACTATTGTTGTGTGAAATTACGGTACTAATAATTGAAAAATGTAAGTTCTAAAGGGTCTATGTGCGAAAATCAGATATTTTGAGTTATACATGTATAAAGGGACCTAGAATCATGCGCAATTATATTATAAATGTTTTATCGATTTGATATTTTTGGCACATAGACCTTTTAGACTTACACTCTTCAATTGTAAACTTTATATCAAAATTTAGCCACACTTTCATTTGTTCTCACTTACACTTTAACATAAATAGTTTTAACTATTTACATTTTTCTGTAAAGAAGGATATCGTTTTAAAGGTGAGTTTTGGACTAAATACGAAAATATGTTTTTGTTTAAAATAAGTGCAAAATGATAAAAAGAAATGATAAAAAACTGTCTAATAAGTTTATTTGTTAATTCTGATCAAGATAATTATTCGTTAAATTTTTTTGTGTTATCGTAAACGTGACAACAATGATAACATGCTAAATGCCTAGCTATATCTTATCTTAAAAAATGTGTTTATCTGAACATCAACAAAACATTTTGAATGTATAATAAAAACACTGTTCAATATTAATTAAATGTATTTATTTAACACTAAAGCGTAAAAGTCTCTTAAAACTTTTTCATGGAAATAAATGTATTTAACACGTTTGGCCACATTAAATTACTAATTTGGGGTAACACTGTCCCATGGGACTGCAGGCTTTAGGTTACTATACTATAGCATTGAGCTGCTCGATTGCTTTACAATATTATTATACATACCTCAAAAACAACTCGATAATCTTACTAAAAAACTAGTCTGATAAGTCCAATACACATTGTGTAATACACGATGTTTATTTTACACCATGTTAAATCCGGTAAAATTAACAACAAAACAACAAAATATTTTATTTTTAAAGTCAAGCGCAGTCAATACATCCCAATACACAGCCCTTGACCTTACAGAAGAAGTTATTTTTATTTTGACATGACATGACACTTAACACGAAAGATCTTTAGGTGTTGTACGATTTATTGACATATGTCAAAATTCGTAATTAATATAATTAAAGTTTGTTTCGGGATATAAAAAGGGCTGAAATTTTGGTATTTATTTTTTATGTATTTATAAGCATGTGAAGTCGCGATTTAGCCAAAAATACGATAATCTCCTCTTCAGTTAATCAGAGTTAATGGACGCTTTGCCACACACACAGGTTAAAAACAATCAATAACTCATTATCTTCTCTGATGGACATACAGTGTATGTCGTACACAAATTATCTTAAAACATCGATGCTTTTAAATTATAAAATATTTATTACCCAAGAAAACGTGTCGATTGATAAGGTTGTCAATATCGTGGAATGTTTAAAATTGAAATCGTTATCCCCAGAGCGCAACTTGCGGTGTTCTTTTCGAACACGGCGGCCAGTCCTTTAGCAAAAGGAGACCGCATGGCGCGACTACCGTCAGAGAATGTTGCCATGAGAGTTTTCACTGTCTGTCTGGACGAATGTATGCAACATTAAAATATACTATAGTATATGCTATTTATTTTTTAAATTTGGCTCTAAATACTTTTCCTACCATCCTTTATGAAAATGATATTTAGCACACTCTTTTGTTCTTTAGAAAACGCCTTATATCCAACGAACTAATAACTCTTCTCTCTAGAATAGGCATTTCATTCGTTAAAACTGACAAAAATGTCGGCAACATAAACATTCGTCTGTCTTACTCGCACATCTTTGTTCTAACAGAGACAACAATACCAGTTACTTGTAATTGTTATTGTTCAGGCCTGAATATACCTACTATTTGTTTACAAACAAACCGAGATGTTGGCGATTCTTTATTTTAAAGGTATGCGTATTCTATAAAGTAGATTTATTAGTTAGTTGCTTATATCGCACTTGTTTGATATTTTCATCACCTTTGTTTGATATTTATGTATGTAAGTTTGGCTAATTTTGTTTAGATATTTACGTTGTAAATTCTACGAATTTAACTCACCTCGTTTTATATGCCATTTTCCACCTTTCATTACAGACTTCTTTTATGTCTTTTATGTTTTTCAATCCAAATATTTCTGTTTTTCACGTCAAAAATAAAAACTATAGTTATAACCTTACTATTTTGACCCAGGTCAATATAACTTAATATGTTTTATTAATGTAAATGTAGATCTAATAAAAATTACTTAATTTGTGATTTAGTTACCTTACATTTTATAAAAAACATCAATATTTCCTCATGAAATGTAAAACATTGTAGAATTTAGAGTCTTATGTGGTAGCATATCCACAGAAATAAAATTTAATTAATAAACTGTCAAATTTTCCTTGATTTAAAAGATGCTTGTGTTTAGGCAACCCATTAAACAGTGTTGAGCTTCCAACATATGTTGTATTAAATATAAAACCAAGAAAACTAAAGGTAAATAAAAAACATATTTCCTGTTGACATACATATATAAATTTTTATGCTATTTTGTGTTTAGTTTTTCTCAAAAATTCGCGGAATAAGTAATAAAAATTAGAAAATATTAAATTAAGAATTCTTAAAGTTTAAACTTTATATTTTTTCGGGATCGTAGGAAAAATAGTGTACATAACTGTAAAGTGTATTTCTAACACTCGTAGGGTTTCCTCACTCGCCTGACGGCTCGTTCGTAAACCTTCTCACTCGCCTGAAATATGTCACTTTTCACACTAGTTATGTATATACTATTACAAAGTCCGATCAAATTCTTGAAATGCCAAAACTATGAGCAGATCTGTCTCTATCTCATTTTGGGGTCATCAGTGCCGAGCAATTTTAAGGCGAAACTCTATTACAGTGTATCTTGTAATAAGGGCTAGTTATGAGAAGGAATAAACAGTTGCTTTTCACCCGTGAAACGAGCAATATGTACTTTTGGCAAGAATTAGGTAATCCATTAATCGCTTTGAATTTTTAGCATCAAGTGTTTTAGTATAGTTATTTATTTGCTATCTTAGATATGCCCTGGATTCGATTTTATATATTTTATAGTGATTGTATGGATGATGTGCAGTAAAATGACGAACATGTGATTATATTGGAGTAAGAAGGGAATTTTATGTTTTTTAATCATTTATTATGCTGATAAATTTTGATTTAGAAGCAACTAACACGTGAAGAAGTTTATATACGTACAGAATTTTTTTATATACTAGCGCATGCGCAAATATAATTACAAAATAGAAAAAACAGCCTTGACAACAGCTAACACAACCAACAGCAAACACGAAAAGGGAAGAAGGAAAAGAAAAAGAAAAGGTCTTACAGAAGACTGGAAATTTTCTATAATTAAAACAGGAGTGGGCATGGTGCCAAACCAGACAAGAATCACTCTTGGTGAATTGAGTAACTAAGAGGGATTTGGCTAATTATCTCACTGAGAAAAGATCAAAAAAAAGGAAGAAGAAGAAGAGAAGGAATAAAATGGTTTAGTTTAATTTATTATCATAGTATAGTCGTTTATTAACCTTTAAAAGAGGTATTCAGGCCTAGAATGGAAATAATAAAGCATTTATTGTATAGAAATTTTAGAGAAATAAAAGAATTGGCACATAAATCATTAGTTATAGTTTAAAGAAAGTTTGTTTACCCGCGAAACTCCCATTTTTGTCTGAAGATGGATTATAATATTATTATAGTTCTATATTGGCTAACGTAGCTGTTTAACTAGATTACCCGTGGTACAACGCCAAGCCGCAAATTAATAATCGACTATAACAAATCGACTGCACTTCTTCGAAATCCTTAATTATACTATTCGCAGCGCGTAAGCGTACTTAGGTACTTTTCTTGAACTCCATGTTTTTTTAGGTCTCAAATTTTTCTTTTCTTCATTTACATTATTTGCTGTTTCTGTATATTGTAATTTTATTGCTACAACTAAGTTGTTGCTTTCGGACTCATTTTCAGTTATTTTCGTCAGAAAACCGCACGTCGTGTTTATTTTTTATCCGTAGTCGATTCTGCAAATCCAGCGGGATCCCGCACTTTTGCAAATTGAAAAAAATGGCGCAGGATCCCTCGGGATTGCTGGATCCCACATTGCGGGATTGCAATCCTTAACGATAACCCAAGAACGATATTTTCAGGAAAACTTCAAGTTCTATAAAAGGAAGTTCCATGTTATTATTAAAAATAATTTTATCAAAAAAAAAAGTTATTGGGGGTTAAAATTAAAAAAATCGAAAAAAATATCTTTCCCAAAAAAAAATTGCAGTAATTTGGAGTAATTAACTCTGTACATGATGAATGATTACAAGGACGTATCCGGGATCTTTTTTCGGAAGGGGGGGCAAAACATATTTTCCCTAAAACTCGAAAAGAATGAAAATGTCCAAACCAAGCAAAATTTTTTTCATGTTTTTTTACTTCTGTTAATTCCTTTTTTTTAGTTCAATGTAGTAAAACTCAAGTTTTAAAAATTTAAATAAAAAAAATAAGAAAGCCTTAGCGCCGCAGGTGAAAAATTTTACAACTGTGCTGGTCTATTTAAATTTGAAAACAGTGGTATAATTTCTAGCGCCGTAGGCGAAAATATTGACAAATTTCAAGCTTCGGTTATACAAACTCCAATAAAAAAGAACGTAAAAAAGCTATAGCGCCGCAGGCAATTTTTTTTAGAAATTTCATAGCCTGTTTTAATTTTGGAAGTGTTACTATTTGAAGTTTAAATGCAAGAAAACTCTAGCGAAAATTTTTACGAATTTGAAGCTGTAGGGTCCACTTGGAAAAGAGCCTGCATATTAGCTTCGCTTTGTGTCCTTATCGTTTTGGGGAAGTAAAAACAAAGTATAAACAATTTATTATAAACCAAAAGAAACTATCAACGCCTGGCCCCCCTTGAATTCGGGCCCCGGAGAAGCTTCAAAAATTTCAGATTTTCGTGTTAAATTTTAGGACTTCGGAAGAGCCCGAACCTTTATTCCTATATATTTGGTTTTGGCGTGTAGAATTCTTTAATTTCTCCGGCATTTTCCTTATAATTAGCTCCAAAATATATTTTTAAAATTTATTTTTGTTTCTAGCTTAAGTGAAGAATGTTGACACATTTGACACTTGGAACAAGTTAGATTTAAATGGTACAATTTTTGTGTGTAGTACCTTTTAAAGTTCGCAACTGTAGTAATAAATTGGAGTTTGTAAAGTTACCGGTCATGATCAGTATTCGGCGTTATTCAGTTATGACTCATCAAGGTTGAAAATAAACACAGAAACATAGGCTTAGGGAATAATTTTGCTGAATTATGAGGAAATTTTTTATAAATCGAACGATTTGACGACTAATTTGTTACCCACAACAATATTAACTATACATATTAACCATACATACTTATATATATCGGTGTTTTTCAAAGAAAAAACGATATTCGATTTTTATCTTTTAAGAATAAGAAAGTTTTTAATTTTTATTTGTCGATAACTTTTTTCCTACCTTACTCGTTTAAATGGAATCATTAAAAAAAATCAAGATAAAAAGAAATAAAAATGTAAATATTTAAAACCTCGCCTCAACGCTAGAGTCGACGCGGCGCCTATGCGAATCTGGAAATTCGCCTACTACTGGTCATGATGTACGTAATTGATTAGTACATGTACAAGGAACCGAAAATTGATGTTTTGTGATACGAGGTTTCGAAATTTACAAATCCATATACCCACTGTGAATAGTATATAACGGAATGCGTAGCATTACATATCTTCACGGCTTGTTTTGAAATACCAGCACGAAACTCCTCTTACCGAATTAACCTACATCAATCCATATTATGCACAGTGGAGTATATTGATGACTTTATGAAAATTATGGTTGCTATTAAAATTTAAATTGGGATTTTAAAAATAAAACAGAAAATTAATAACACAAAATAAATTAAATTAAAGCAAATATTTAATTAGCTATTATCCAGTTTTGCAATCTATTGAGAGGTTAGTTAGGTACAGAAGATTTATTTGGATGATCCTGGAATATTTTGTGATACAGGCAAGCATAGATACCTTTTTCTGAAGTTGGTGATCGTTTTTTAATAGCATAATAATAGCATTTTTAAATTTCGCAACTTCTCAAAATGTAAACCCCCCTCTTATTCTTAGAACCAGTTGAGATATCGACTTCAAATTTGGAAAGCTTTTTTTTGGCATATATTTGATATTTGCAGCTTTTTCAATTCCAATTCCAATTCCAATAATGGCATTTTCCATAGGATAATTTTCCAGCTCAATCTAATACAATTTTTGGCCTACGCAAAACCGTCTCACTTTGTAGTTGTTTGTTTGCTTTTAAATTGTGGTTGGGTCATAAGGGGGGATTTTTTTTTTTTAATTGAAAAGGGACTCGTACAAATAAACTTCTCTGTTCCACCATAATACTTTTTGAAATATTTCCGACTTCTTGAAAATTATACAAAATATACGGTACCATACCTAGTACTAGTACTACTAAAATATACATTCTATTTAAATTGAAATTACAAATTTATTTATTTTTATTTCTTATAGATTATTATTATGATTATAATTTATGTTAGATTATGTTTTGATAAAATAGTTTTTTTTCAAGAATAACAATCTTCTTTTTTGACAGTTTAGCTATTTTACTGTAAGGGCCTTCCTTATTTCAAATTCAAAAGTATTTTGAATACCTGAATGCGCCTCTGCACGCATTCTAGAACAAAAATGCGAATCCCCTACTCTTGAAAAGGTGGGTCCGTCGAGAGGCGACTTTGGGTAGTCAGTCGAGGTCAGATTTTCGCTATGGTGTAATGCGTTGTGGAGATTTCTTCAAGTTGCGGAGATTTTAAAGCTTGGTGGAGATTTTGTGGAGATTTATAATTGTGGAGATTTTGCGGAGATTCCAGGTATATAGTGAAATGAAAAAATAAATTGCATAATATAAGTAAAAAGTCAATCGTGATGAAGTTTCATATGAATTTTCTATAAAAAAAGCTCTTCAGATTTTAGAGGTGATGACCTGTTTTTTTTTTACTCATCACCATTTTTGCAGGGGTTTGGATCTATAAAGATTTACAGTGGAGATATTATATATTGATTAGTTTATAAAAATTATTGCTGCTATTAAAATTTAAATTAGGATAAACAGGAAATTAATAACATAAAATAAATTTAATTGGAACAAATATTAAAATAAATTTAATCAAAACAAATATTTAGGTTAATAATTATAATTATTTTAATTAACTTTGGTCTTGTAGTATTCAAAAGTCGGTTGATAATTGTATATTTATTTAGAATATATTTATGGCCTGTGTGTATATGGGAACTTCAAGTATTACGTAATGCAAATTTTGATCATTTTGGACCCCCACCCTCCCCATGTAACGCTATTTTCCTATACCATTAACATGGGCGTAACACTCCGAAATGTAATATGTTTTGAAAATGATATATTTTTTAAGTATTTGGGAAATGCAATATACCATTTACTGTGAATAATATATAATTGAATGCGTAACATTACATATCTTCGCGGCTTGTTTTATTTTTATCTAATGAAGCAACTAAGCAAGTACAAGTACAACTATAGGATTGGGCGTTAGTTCATTATCGTGTCAGCCACTATTTTCGTCAAACTAGCCTTCTAAGATACAAGTACTTAAAAAATAGTGTTTGCTATTTGCTATGTAAAATATACATGCAGTAGCCCAAAGGCAAATGCCATGCAATAATAAAGTTAAAACACCGGATTTAAAGTTAAAACACCGGATTTAAAACTAAAAGTTGTAATTTATTTGAAAGCGAAAAAGATGTAAAAATTTATATGTAAAAAAAATATTTTTCTTCAAGCATACTAAAATGTTCATATTTTATAACTCAACACACTAGTTAAAAGTGATCTATTTTTTTACAGTAAAAAAATAAGTTCATTGTTGTACGCCGTAAAAAAAAGTTAGTTAGCCAAACCACCACTGGCGGCAGCACTCTTTGACTTTGATTACAGCCATACTTCAAACTTGTTTGTTTATTATGTAAACAGGTGGTTGACTCAAGATTCTGTGCAAAAACCTTGTGTGATATTGATTAAAAATGATTGAAGAAGAATATATGGTTTATACACCTACAAATCTCTCCGAAATTGCAAATGCTACATTAGACAAGTTACCATCGAAATCGCGAAAAGTGTACGATTTAGCCTACGAAAAAAAATTAAAATGAGCTAAGAAAGGTTTAAATTTATTTCGAAAGGGTTTTATTGGCCTATTTTAATAAAAAACATACTTTATTACTGAATAAATTAAGTTCAAAAATTAATATTAAAAAAATATATATATAGGATGCTTGAAGAAAATATAGTATGTTTCACTCAGAGGAAAAGTCCAAACCTTCCCACTCGAGTGAAAAATTTCACTTTCCACACTAGTTATGTAATATACTATATTTGCGATATCTTAGTCGCTTCTGTTTATTAGGCTTTTATCAGCTTCTTGTTAACCAGACATCCAGACAACGTAAATATGCTGATGTCTTAGACCACACGGTTATAATTGCAAAATAAATGGTTTGATTTTATAGCACAGCGTGAACTTTATTCATTATCCATTTTTAAATTATCTAAACTAGCTTTAAACATGAACGTGTACCATATAATATTTATATTTAATAAAAACAGATAATATCAGTATCTAGTTAATATAACTGAATGATATCTATCAATTTAATTTTAACATTTCTTGATTAATAACACAGGACTACAAAAAAAAAAAAGAAAACTTCGAGATATGTGGCTATGATGTTTCTATGTATTTTTTTATTCTCATCTTGTCTTGTATTAAACATCACAATTATTTTTTTGTGCACTGTGTAAATATAATTATAACTGGGCCAGTCAATATTTTAAAATATACCCGAAGGTTTTAGAAGTTAATATTAATTTAAATTATTATTTTGCTTACCCATATTATTTTTTTTACAAATTTTTATGCTGGGTATTAGGGTGCCCAGAACCTACGGAATTGGTTGGGTTCCACCCCTCAAAATTTTTTTTTAGATTTGTTAAGAGATATTTAGAGGTCGCGCCCGACGCGTAGCGATGCTTCTTTAAATAGAAAATCATGTCAAGGGTTTTTATTTTTTAAGGATAAAAAACTTTGATATTGAACGTTTCTGAATAATAAAGGAGTATTCTCTCTTTTTATGCCCCTCTACAAAAATAAAACGGTTTTTTATGGGGAAAATATGCTAAAAATTGACACATGAGGTTAATAAAGGCTAGAAAAAAATGCACTTAGAATTTTTTCCAAAGAGTTCTTTTTTTTTCTAGGTTATTCTTCAATATGTTCGAATTCAGGGTTATATATTATATTTACTTTTTTGAAAAAAAGTACAGGGTGTCCAAAAAATAAATATCTCAATAAAAGTTAAAAAAATGTATTAAATTGCAATAAAATATCAATTTTGTAGCAAATAAATAAAAAATATTTTTAATATGCCTTGTAGTATGTAGTATGTAGTATGTAATAAAACACATTAAATAAAGTTTTTTTTTAAAGTGTTAGACGTGAAACCTTAATTTATTTTTAAAAATCTGAAAGAAAATCTGCAACATAAACATAAACACATTACAAAGCAATTCGTACATATCGACACTCCCAAGCAACAAGGATGTAACTCAAGTTAGACCCATTTTGAGTTATACTCATAGGTAAACGCCTTGAAAAAAGACACACATGGTGGTACTACTCAGGTTTCTCCACAGTCCACTTTAAGCAAAAGTTTACTTAAAATTACTAAAGTAAGAAATTCTAAACTTGAATATTATCAGAAACAAACAGTAAATAAACAATAAATACTTAAACAGTTAATTAGAGAATTTTATAAGCTTTCAAATGATGTATCTCATGACTTCGTTTTCCACTTCAATCATTTACCCACCCTTAAATAACAAAAAAAAAATATTTTAGAAATTTAGCTGTCGTGAAAAATGACAATATATGAGTTACGGCTTTGTTGCTTGGGGGTATCGATATGATGTTTGGCCAAATATCATCTCTTTTATAAAAATAAAGTATTTTTTACATTTTTCGAGATTTGTGATTTTTTTGGGCATCCTGTTCCATTTTTAGAAAAAATATATATGGGGCGCTATTTTCTAAAAAAAATTACTCATGAAAAAAAATTCTAAGTAACCTTTTTTGTAGCATAAATTAGCTTCATACGTCAATTTTTACAATTTTTTTTTTTACCCTGGTAAATTCATTTTTCCATATAAAAGCGTAATTCTTTTTAATATTCCCTTATTATACATAAATAATTTTACTAAAATCTCCTGATTTCAACGTTTTCATATTTAAATAATATTAAAAAGGCTTAACATGTTATCTCTCAAAAAAAACCGCTGGGCGCCACCTCTAAATCATTTTTTAAAAAATTGAAAAAAATTGTGGGCTAATTTTTAACCCTTAACTGCTGTTGTGATATTTTTGCTACATACATTACGTTGTGGGGTTTCAGCGGACCCCATTTTATTTTCACATATAAGTTTGAATGGAAAGATATTAAAGCAATATTAGTGTAAAAAATAATTTATTTGTAGTATCTTAAGCTTAAAAACCACCAAAGATAAAAACAAAATATATTTTAACAAAAAAAATAAACAACATTCAAAAAGTTAACTAAAAACCCGAACTATTTAAATGCTTTGGTATTTTAGTCAAATATAAAAACTGAGTAAAGAAACTTAAGTTTTTTTATCACTTTTCTTAAGAAAAAGTATGAAATAAAAATAAAAATAAGATAAACATAAAAATTAAAAAAAACTCTGGATTTTCACAAAAAGTGAATTTTAAGAAATTTCAGTCTTTCATACACTCTTGACAGACATTGCGACGGCACTTTGTTCAAATATGTTGCTCCCAAATGATACAACCTATATTACTTTTTATGTTTTTTGATCTAGGACACAAATAGCATGGTATGCGACCAACATTTTCTACTCTGGATTCTTGATGAGAAACAGGTTTCTTCTTCTTCTTTGCTCTAAGTATGGTCTTGTCAGTTGCTGAGTAAGTCACAAAGCGTAATATTTGGGAATTATCACAAAAAGAGAGTGCAAAATATATTACGAAATATTTAAAATTCAAAAAAAAAGTGCCAGGGGCCATCTACGCGTTGTCTGCTTCATGAAAAAGTTACAAATTTTTTATCTAAGCTGTACACCCCCTTTTGTACTATTTAAAAACCTAATTATTCCTGGATAATTTTGTAGTCTCTATATGTCTTTAGTATCATGTTCACTTTGTAATTCACTATTATCCAAGTCAGCTTCGCTGTTTTTTTTTTCTTCGTCTATTTCTCGAAACCACTGTTCTACTGTGGCCTCAAAATCTTAATCTGTAGCTCTAACATTCTTTTTAGTCGTTGAAGCCATTTTTAAAACCCCTAAAATGACCAATATTTTGAAATTTAAAAAAATATATATGTTCAATAAACTTACGTTAATTACGTTGTGGGGTATGAACAGACCCAAGTGTTGTTTTCTGACGTAACTAACAGAGCGACCGCGATACAAGCACCACTCAATGTTACTCTCATACTGACATGAAGGTACAGGGAGTCTCAACTCAGATCGGTCGCTTACCTACATGTGGTGTGGAAAATTAACTTCGCTGGGGTCCGCTCAGACCCCACAACAGCAGTTAAGGGTTAACCCAAATGAACATTAAATGTTCATAAGTAAGTATAAATATAAATGTTCATAAATAAATATAAATTTTATAGGTTGGACTCTAAAAAAATCAATTTTTTAAATTTTCACTGGGCACCCTACTGAATATGGATATGAAAACCCTCTTTAGTCGTAAGAGTAGCTGCTTTACAAGTGAATAAAAAGATAGATAAAGGTTCAACCATCTCGTGACCAATAAATCATCTAAATTCTTTATTTTGTGTCTCTCTTGTACAATAATTTAGGTTAGAATTTCTGTCTCATTCTAAATCAATTATAAATCTTTACATTGCTTAAAGATTATACAAATTAATATTATTAATTAATGCCTTCTTTGCTTCTATTTATTCTGTCACAGACTTATAATTGCCGTACGAATGGAGCATTTTCTCGCACAGCGTGTAATTTATGCATAATCCCTATTTTTTAAGTACAGAACAAGCCTTACAACCAAAGAACTTTTACCTCAAGAAGGAACATGATTAAATCTACCGTTTGCTTTGTTTGAAGCGTGAACCAACTACGGAGAGGGGCTGGTGGGGAGTGACTATTGTTTACACTTAGTAAGCGTAAAGAGAGAGAAAGAATGGGTAAACTCACAGTCTAATGTAAAATGACTGACAGGGGTACAGTGTTGCCGATTGGAAAAATATACTCTGGATATTTTATTGTAAATTTTAAGAAACATTAGTTCTGTATGAGTTTTATATGAACTAGTAGTTTAATTTTAATAGATTTATATATACTATATCATTAAACATAATTATAGTATACACAATAAAGTTTTTTACATTTTTAATTTAAGTATAATGATTTGAATTTATGATAAGATGGAAACTACGCAACATCGCTACTAGGTAGCCTGAAAGTCGACTAGCGACATCTACATTTTACACCACAAAGCTGTATCGCGTTTCTGTTAGTAAATAAACAAACAAAAAGATGACACCTTCATAAAAATTGGTCTGAAAATACTTCTTGAGGTAAAAGTTCTTTGCTTACAACTGAATGTGTATCATATAACTGTAATACACACACAAATGTAGAAATATAACAAGTAAAGACATGTAAAACCATTACGTTTAAAGATATTAATATAAATTACAAGAAATTATGAAAGCGACAGATGTAAATAGATAAATATTACTTAGCAGAATTCCGATTTCTTAACAGTAACTTACAGGATTGACACTGCATATCTATAGCTAGATATATTTACTTGGTATTTAAAATTATGGGGTTTCAAACTTCAGTCCTTTTAAAGGAGCATGCACTGATGCTGAAAAGTGGTTTCAGTCGAATTGGATGAAAATTAGGTATAATGGAGTTCTGCCCTGCTAAGACAAGTCCTATGTATTGCAAAAATTCACTTTTTGAGATAAGCACACCATTGTATTGCTTCACACTAGTGCCTACTAAAAAGAAATGTCCTATCTAAAACCCAAAATCCTAAAAATTAGCCTAAGATGTTTAATGTGGACAATTTTCAATGTTTTCTGATAACATTATCCTAACTAGTCTTTACTAGACAAATAAGTCAGGACTAGGACTCATTTTACAGATCTTAGTAAGTCAATTTTTTTTTTGAGCCATAATACCCAGATACGAGTTTTAAAATATTATTAAAAGGTAAGAAAATTAGTCTTTTTTCTCCTATTTTCTTTATTATATAGTGGGAACATGTTTCGAAGTGCTAAAACCACTTTCTCTTCAGCCCTCAAGACTAAAAGAATAAATGTATTATATTGTAGTTTTTACATACAAAATATATATTGTAAATTTATTTTATATTTAAAAACTACAATACATTTATTCTTTTTTCTATTTTGCGACTCTTATAAGCTCATAATCACGCATTTTGTGTGTTCTTATAGGCCCATAAGAGGTCTCTACTTTTTTTTTTCTGTTGGGTTGGCAACATACAAAAGCCTATCTCTTGACGTTTTGGGTGCAAATGTCAATGTCGATTTAAAGTTTAATTCTTTACAAAATTTTGTGTTTGGGTTATTTTTTACCGTTTTAAAATTGTGGACTGGTTAATTGCAGTGAAAAAAGAAGAGATGACTGTAAAATATATCAAAATATCATTTGTTCTTAGAATTTTAAACATAGTGTAAACTGTAATGTCAACCCAAAACAAAAATCCCTAAATCAGTCATCAATTTAAATGTAATTTTTTAAATTTTAGAGCAAAATAGAAAAAATTGTATAAAGCACTCGTTTTAAAACACGTTTTTAGAGCACTAGTACTTTAGAAACTTGTACTCGTGAGCTAAAAATGTATGTTATGAAACTAGTACTTTAATATACTATTAGTCTTGAGGGCTGAAGATGAAGTAGTTTTAACACTTCTAAACATGTTCCCGTTAAAATAAAAAAAAAAAAACAGGAGAAAAAAGACTAATTTTCTTACCTTTTAATAATATTTATTTTTTTGTTTTTTTGCAAAACAAAAAATTCATTTTTTTTTTTAATTTTTTGTTAGTCAAAAAAGATCTTACATAATATGTAAGATCTTATATTATTTAAAAAAAAAATTGATTTTTTTTTTCGAAAAGGAAATAAAAAAAATTGTTATTAAAGTTTATTTTTTGGGAAAATACAATATACCATTTACTATGAATAGTTTATAATGGAATGCGTAGCATTACATATCTTCACGACTTGTTTTGTTTAACTTCTTTTTTTGGTATTCGGTACCAGTTCCAAAAAAAAGCTGTAACTAACAAAGTTTTTTTTCTTTTCAGAGATGTATACCCACATTTGAAAATGCAGCTTTTGACGTGCTTATGGAAGCAACGAACACTTGTGGTCAAGATGGCGAAACTGAATATTGTATCCAGACTGGAACATCAAATGTGAAAAAATCCTGTGACGTTTGTTTGCCCAGGTATCACGACAGTAGATTTTTGACAGATTTTCATAATCAAGATCAGCCTACGTGGTGGCAGTCCGAGACAATGTTCGAAGGAATACAGTATCCAAATCAAGTCAACTTGACCTTAAAATTTCGTAAGTATCTGAATCTATAATAACACTGCTCTACAAATATATACTTTTTTAATTGCCAGGGTTCTTTTAGTTGATTCTGGCTGATTTCGGAACTTTTTTTTTCTACGACTGCTTTATAATGTAAGCAAATACACGCACTTTTCAAACACAGAATGAATCCATTCTAGCTCTAGATACGGTATGAATATTCCGTATGAAGTGAGAAATATTGAATAATTTAATTCAATTTAAAGTTTTACGTTAAAATTACATGAAGTTTATTAGTTTTTCTTAATATTTGACCAGTTTTTTATCAATTTCGTTTAAAAAATTAAAGCTGCTCCATCTATTGTTAAATATTTAAACCTGATATCTGTCACAACAATCTAACATAACCTTCAATTTTTGCATTATAATTTGTAAATATGTGCTAAAATTAAATAAAAATCTTTTTTAAGTACTGATTTGATAAAATTTTATTAAATAACATTAATTGCTTTATTTAAAAATATGTGTTTTGTTGCATTTACAATGTCGAGTCACAAAAAACATTGTTTTTAACCTTGTCCGCAGTTTAAAGCCATACAGTGTTTCATATTTGCAATCGAAGAAAAAGTATAGTCTATAACACGTATGGAATAGTCATTCCGCGCCCGCGGAATATTGTCTATTCCATACTAGTTACTATTCCGTTTATCTTGGTTAGCCAACATTTTTTTTGAGATATAACGCACAATATTTTATTTTGCCCATAGTTATAGTAAACAAAACAGAGAGACAGGCATATGAAAATTTTAGCAGAGAAGTCCAAAGCCCTTAGGCCAAATGTAATAATTTTATTTCTGTATTTCAAATAAAAATTAAAACGAGAAAAATAATCTAAGACAAATAAATATTTTATTTTAAGAGCTGTATGTTTAATATTATCTGCTTAAAAACTGAAATCTTATATCTTGACTGTTTTATAAATCTTTCCACACTTATTTGCAATGCTATTTCGGTACGAGAACAACTTGGATTTTTAATTTAAATTTAATGATTTTCTTAATTTAAATTAAGTGGAACCTTATTGTCGGACAATTTGTCTGTACACGAATATAATATTGTCGTTTTTATCATTTAAAATCTATATGAAGACCTCAAGAGAAAAACAACTCATTTTAGTGGTTGCCTCATAAAGAAGCTATAGCCCTCTAAATTTTATTCTTATTTAGGATTTTTTCCATTATCTCTAAGATTCTTATTAAAACGAGGTTTTTTTGCTTCAATGGCGATTTCTCCCGTTATATTAGAAAGGGACAAAAGTTCTACCCAAAAAGGATAGAAGACATACATACACTCCCACTTCCACCCAACCAAACAAATTCTGTATTTGTTATTTGTTGAACAAATACAATATTTACTTGGCCGGGCGAAAAGTGTAACTATATTATTTTTATTAAAGAAATTACTGGCGCCATCTAAATTTTAGTAGAATTATCTTATTCTACAGATTCACATTAGCTATGTTCGTTCGTGCGCTCAGTGCTACACTTTCCGGCCAACCAAATAAATACTGTATTTGTTGTATGAAAAACAAATACAGTATTTATTTGGTTGGCTTGAAAGTGTAGCACAAATGAGATAGAGATAGGGTAGACCTCTTTTGTTTCATAATTCTAGTTGTAGAGAGCTCCATTACTTAGTGGGTTATATATTTGTTGCAACATCTATCACCTATACTGCCCTACTACGCTAAAAAACAGTAACTCCATAGTGACGTTTTCACGTCAACTCTGATGTAATATTTTTAAAACGCTGCTATGCGACAAATTGACTTACTGCTTTTTAGCGTAGAGGGCAGTTTAAGATTATAATGGAGCTATAGCTGTATGGAGCTCGTTGGTCCAAAATGGCTCCCAAGAAAGCCACAGCTCTCTAAGTTTTATTGTTATTTAAGAAACTCTTTGATATACAGTCTGTATCATACAGAGAGGAAATTTTGCATCTAAGCTAATATTTATACATATAGGCGCCTAGAATATAATAAAAAAACTTCTAGAATTTTCGGTTTTCAGCTATGAGAATAAGGATATTGTCCGGTTATACTTTAGTTATACGACTAATCATGATCACAGTTATGACCAAAGGAAATCAAAAAAAGATTTGTGCTTTGCTTACAGTATTAGTCTTGATTAATCATGTAATAACCGGAGCCTTAAGGTTTTTTGCTTTAGTTACCAAGTAAAATATTTTTTTTACAGCGGTCTTTATTGAGCCTTATAATTTTATTTATGAATCACTTTAATCATTCATTCATTCATTTATATTTGGTTAACCTCGTACTATTCTACTTAATTAAGCATCCCTTAAGTACAGGATTTGTGTGGGCTAGTAGTAGGGGGAACCACCGGCTTATACTGACTTTCAAACCAGTTTCTAGGGAGTGTCAGCTTCACTTATCGCCTTCGCCAAATTTCAATTATTAATTAACTGAAAAAGGCAAATCGGGGCCAGTGAGAATCGAACTCATGCTAGATTGGCTAGTAGGCTTGTCATGTAGACGCGGCGGTAGGCTACTAACTCAATCCCTCTCATACATCAAACCTACCCGTATTAATGGGCTTGAGACGAGCTTGAGTATTAATGGGCTTGAGACGGCTTGAGATAAGGATTTTTTTTTATAAATTACCTGCTTAAAATGAACCTAGAAAGAAATATCCCTATATGAAATACTATGGGGTAAAATCACATAGGTAGAGAAGCTCTAGTGGGTACTAGATAAAGACAAAATTTAGTCCGCCATTTTTACCTTTTAAACGTCAAAATTTGTAAACAAAAACGAAACCTCAAAAAGGGTTAACACATTTTTACAAGTCTTTACAAAACAAGTCATTTTTAAGTTAAAAATGTTAACACTATAAACAAAATAAAACTATAAAGTCACGCAAATACCACAAACAACGCCACAAACAAAATATCACCAATTATTCGATTTCATAACAAAATGACAGAGTGCAGCGTTGTCGGACCTCCTACCCATGTAAATTTACGTTTGCTTGCATTTAAACGGTTTGAATGTAAAATGCTGACTTTGAGTGTTCTTATTAAAATTTGCAGAAAAATATTGGAAATTTATTGGTTTTTATAATTAAAAATTATACGGTTGAAATGGTGTTGGCAACGCAGAAACGCCATTTTTACCGTTTAGATGTCAATTTTCTATCTATTGCATAGACAAGGAAAGACCTCCAAAGCCGTTGCGAAATACTGTGATAAATGTGCCTAGCGCATCTGAGATAAACTTGTACATGCGCACAACTATTGTTGTTTTTGACGAGTATTTTTTACCTTAGTTTTGTGTGTCAAATAAAAATTGTAAAAATTCAACAAAAAACAATAAATATCTACGAAGAAACGTCAAAATAGTTTTTTAAATTATTTTATAAGAATTTTTCGAGGTGTGTTTGAGTTTCGGGATTTTGTACACCTACTTTGAGTACACCAGGGATTGACCCTTTGCTCTTCATAAAGCAAAAATACAGGTTAGGTTTAAAGTTATAAACAAATGCAGCAAAAAAACAATTAAAACACAGTAGAAGTCGAAAAATGAACAGAAACGAACGACGATCTGACAGTATAAACAAACTAATAATAATTCGTCATCCCAGTATTGGTTTACCATATCTCTATTTTTGGACATTTTAAGATTTTTACTGGGGGATTTTTGGAGATGACAAATGAATACTGGGGTGATGAATTGTTTTACGACCGACAGCATTTCACAGCTGATAGAGATGCGTACTGCGCAAGGTCAGATATATTGCGTTACGTCATTTCGCTGCCCCGTTCTGTCACAAAATAACCTTGCGCAGGTTGAACTAATGGTTCTCTTTCCTTCTCTATGATCTATTGTTATTACGCAGCGCAGAACCCTCCGCAAACGTTTATTTCCTCTATATATTCTCTACCTATGTGGGTAAAATACCCAGGTATTCCAGTATAAACTAACGCTGGCTTAAAATGGAATAATTAGCGGAGGAATGAAAAAAATACGTGATTTTTCCTTGTGGTCTTCATACTTTTTTAAATACATAGTTAATTTATTTGGGATGTACCTTTTAATATTGCGTTCACGTAATAACTGGTTATGAAATGAAAATCAGATAATAAATATTTATTTGTGAGAGAATCGTACTCGAATCGGCACGTCGGAACAAAAAGAGGACCCCTTTATATATCTGTACATGCCCTTTTAAAATAAACAATACCCACACGACGAACTTATTTTTATTCCCGGTCAAGCGGTGGCATCCCTTATACGGACACGTTTCTGAACAAACAGACATGGGAGAAATGAAATGAAAACTTGTACCTTTGAGCAGTGGTGTCGCTGAAGTTTCCGAATTACTTTTAAAACAGTCACTTTTTGTAAAACAGTGTATAGGGATTTTGGAAACCTTGATGGTACATTTAAAGACCATAAAGTAAGGTCCATAAACTTTAAAAACTATGCAATTATAAAAACATTGGAGGTTTAGATAATGTTTTTTCCAAATATATAAGATAGACTCTACATCATTATTACTTTCATTTCCCAATACCGGGTGTCCCAACTCTATTTACCCAGCGATTTTCTCGTAAACTAAAAGAGATAATGAAGTTCTGAGAAAGCCATCTTAAATAAGACAACTTAAACTATCTTTTAGGATATATTTGATATTTTCAGCTCTTGAAATGTGGGCAGGGTGGCTTAGAGGGATATTTTTTTAAATAGAAAGGGTGGTCGTGTAATATATCATTTTAAAGCTTATAAAATTCTCGATTTAACTTTATATTTTTTAATTTTTTTTTGGGTTTAAAATACGGTTGAAAATGAGTATTTTTGTTAAAATTTCTCTAAAAAATCAAACAATTTTTTTAAAATTACTTATTTCATGATGAAAAAACATAAATTATACTTTTAAACTAATTTTAATTGGCATAAATAAAAATTTACAAAAAAAACTTAAAAAACGCATTTTTTAGCACAAAAAAATAAAAAATCAAAACCTTAAAAAAAGTGTTGAAAAAATTAAGAAGTCTAATAGAGAATTTTATTTGATTTAAAAGATGTATCACACAACCCCCATTTAAAAAAAATCCCCCATGCCCCCCTGCCCACATTTTAAGAGCTGAAAGTATCAAATATATGCTAAAAGTAAATTTATAATATAGTTTCATCGGCTATGCCGTTTACTATGTATAATAATAATAATAATAATAATAATAATAATAATAATAATAATAATAATAATAATAATAATAATAATAATAAAAGGAGTACTACGACAAGCACCGCCTATAGAACTGGACAACAACAAAACTGTTACTTCAATGACAGTCGATCCCTACAAGTATCTAGGTGTTCTTCAAACTAATAAAGTTGAACACTCAAAAATCAAAAGAGTACTTAACAGGGAATTTGAGAACAGACTTGTTAATGTCCTAAAAACAAAACTAAATTCTGCAAACTTGATTAAGGCGATCAACAGCTATGCCATACCTATACTACAGTACTCATTTGGACTTATCAAATGGACACAAACTGATCTGGAAGCAATCAATAGAAAAGTTAGGACTGAACTCACTAAATATAGAAAACACCATCCAAGGGCAGCCATTGAAAGGATAACTTTGCCCAGGGAAAGAGGGGGAAGAGGGGTGACAGATGTAATCGAGGCGTGTAACATTCAGATTGAAGGTTTACGTCAATACTTTCACAACAGAAATACAACCCTGCATAGATTAATTGTTAAAGCAGACAAAGGATACACCCCTCTAAACCTTAATACTAGAGATTACAACCCACTCAGACCGCTTCCAACTGAGCAAAAAATCCAGCAATGGCTAACAAAAGAACTCCATGGCAGATTTCCTCATG
This sequence comes from Brachypterus glaber, assembly GCA_958510825.1. NCBI lineage: Eukaryota > Metazoa > Arthropoda > Insecta > Coleoptera > Kateretidae > Brachypterus > Brachypterus glaber. The sequence goes on from OY294045.1 coordinate 9,519,533, forward strand.
ATCTAAGTAATGATTATATTGACCCTAAAGCCTCTGTTAGTTGGCTAAAAGAAGGAAAACTTAACCCTGAAACTGAAGGATTCATGATAAGCATCCAAGATCAAGTTGTCGGAACTAGGGCCTACAGAAAACATATAATTCAGGAAAACATACCTAGCGACAAATGTAGAAAATGTAATAGCCAGCTGGAAACAATCGAACACATCTGGCTGCCAAAACCTTGCAGGAAATAAATACCTAGACAGACACAACAAGGTTGCCACGATATTATATTTGGAAATCCTAAAACAAGCTAATATACCCCCAGAGAATAACAACCCCTATTACAAATATCAACCACCACCAGTGACAGAAAATGAAAATGTTAAAATCTACTGGGATAAGGGTATAATAACTGACAACACTATACGACATAACAAACCCGACATAACACTTATAGACAAAAAGAACAAAATTTTTCTTTTGATAGATGTATCTATCCCCAACAACAACAACAACGTAGAAAGCAAACACGTAGAGAAAATAAATAAATATAGAGAACTTAAGAGGGAGATAAAGGAAATGTGGGGAATGAAAACAGTAAAAGTTGTACCTGTTATTCTCTCTTCGACGGGGCTTGTGCCAAAAAACATTAAAGACTGCCTGATTGAAATAGGGGTGCCCTGGAATACTTACCTTAGAATGCAAATGGCTGTTGTCCTCCAGGCCACACACATTGTCCGTTCGTTCCTGGAAATGTGACTACCTGACATTAGTCTTGTTCACTTATGAATCGACTACTGTTGTAAACCAGGAAAAATGCTGTGAAAAAAAATAATAATAATAATAATAATAATAATAATAAAAGATAGTTTAAGTTGTCTAATTTAGGATAATTTTAGCAGAACTTGATTATTTAATAAAGTAAAGATCCATTAACACGGTCTAAACCCGAAAGTGAAAGTTCTTTATACTTTTTTTTTAATTTTTTTACTAAAAAATGCGATTTTTTAAGATTTTTTTTTGTAAAATTTTATTTATATCATTAAAAATAGTTTAAAAGTATAATAGATGTATTTGCATGATGAAATAAACCATTTTTCGAAAATTGTTTAATTTTTTTAAATAAATTTTGACGATAATCCCTGTTTTTGGTGCTTTAAAATAACTCCCAAAAATTGATCCGAAAAAATAAAAAAATATTTGGTAAATAGAGAATTTTATAAGCTTTAAAATGATGTACACACTATTAAAAAAAATCCCCCTTGCCCCCCTGTTTCCACACCTAAGCATACCAAATTTATATCAAAAAATTATTTGGGTTATCTTATTTACCTGTTCTAAATTTCAAGTTGATGTGTTAAGCCGTTCAAAAGTTAAAGGGGGGCGCACTTTTGACACGCTGTGTATGTATGTAAAACAATATTGCACCTGAAAATTTCTTTAATTTTTACTTTTTTCTGACGAATTATGTCATAATATGATTAGTAATTATATACCAAAGTAGAGAAGACATTTTTTTATAGCCAAGCCTATTAAATACCGAGCTGCGCAGCAGTAAGGGATTTAATAAAATAAATTATTAACAGAAATGATATTTCTTAAAATTTTCATAAAAATCAAGTAGCCTTGATCAATGACATTTGCTCAAATAAATACTTTGAACTGAAGTTTAAAAATTTAGTTTTTTTTATTTTTTTCATAATATTTAGCTAATTATTGATTGTATTAATTGGTAATAATTATAATTAATTATATTTATTAAACAAAAAGTTATTTAAACCTATTTCCTTGGGTTTAATTAGTAAAAATTGCACAAAGAACTGAAACATCTAAAGTCTCAGAAATCAATTCTTTATAAAATTTACTCTTACTAGGAGAGAAAAAATTATTATTGCTATAGGTGAATAAAATTGATATCACAGTCTAAAAACATGATAAATAATGGTATGTTCTAAAGCTAGTAGTGAAAAAAAATATTTACTTTTCAGGTTTAAGGCAAATTAATTGATAGTATATCGACCCTTTTCCAATCAAACAGAAATACAATAGGAGAAGAAGAAGTATTTACAGAAACAATTTATCTACCGCATTCAACGAAACATCATTAGCGTAACAAAGTATTGTAATTTCTCTATTTCCTATTTTATCTTCCAATTTGCTTTTATTGGTATTCATTGAATATTCAGTAATTTGTCTCAGCAATCAAATGACAATAATTCTGTAACAATTTCTATATCAACCAATAGTATATTACATACCGAGGTGGAAACTGTTTCATTTCCTGAGAAAAATGCGTAGCGTAGCGTAGAGAAGCTCCAAGGTTTGCTAATTCCCGAAGGACAAATGAAATGTTGAACCGAGGTTTGTATACTATTTTATTCACAACCATACCTGTTTTATTTACAATTATTTGCCTTCTTTCCCACTACAAAAACTGTTTGAACTTACTCACAACTTATTGTACTCACTCTAATAATGTAACCAATGCCTAGTAGTCTAACTCAAAATTTACACAACACACTTTTGTTACAAAAATTGTAATTTCTTTAAAAACAACAAACTTATCTTCAAAAACTGTTTTAATTTTGAAGCCATATTGAAAAGTTTAGTTGCAGTGAAATTTATTACAAATGTTGCTTTTTGAATATAGAATAATAAATAGAAATCAATAAAATAAACTTTGTTTTTTGTTAATTAACAATATTAAAACATTAAATGTATAAATTTTATATTCATTCAATATAAATTAAGTAATACATTTAAATGTTTTTATCTAAAAATTAGTAGATGCCTACGTTACTTCGTTATTTTTGTTTTTGAGTGCGTTTGATTTTTTGTTTTGTGACAGCAGACTTTTATTGATTCATGATTAAGTTAATAAATAAACTATTTATTTATAGTTTTTCGTGTAAAATACGAAGAAAACCAGAAAATTTAAATTTATACACTAGCTAAAGCTTAATGACAATTTTGATTATATTAGGGATACACCAAAGAAATACGACAAATGATTGGCCACCAAGGTACTTCTTGAATCTATATAACTTTAAAACTATTTATATTGGTTATTTGTTATATCAAGTTAGGTACCTCATACTGTAATGCATTTTTCTTTTTAACTAAAGTTTATCAAGTTTAACTAAACCAAAAAATAGTAATATAATAACCTATAAAGTTGGAAGTAGTCACTGTTTATTTTTCATAAATGCCAAAAAATATAACTTACATTTAAATGTGATGTTATTTTATAAAAATAAATCATGATTAAATGAATAAGTAAAAAATAAATGCATTTAAAACTGTTTTTTCATAATATTTAGGTCGATAAATTCAAGTTTTTGACATACGTGAAGTTAACTACAAGAGCCCTCCCGACCAAGGGAGGAAAATGAGGTGTTTCTAACTTTTTGGAAAGTTGCAGTTAATAATAATTCATTTTACAACTTTTATGTGTATATGTAATTAGCAAATTACTAAATGGTTGTGAATAAATACAATTTTTCCGTATGATTCTTCCTCATTTTTATCTTGTTTGCATTTATCTTTGCGCATTTGAGCTAGTCTCTAAAGTTTTAATCGTTTTTTTCGTTTCTCTAAAAGTTCAATTCTAAACTGTTAAAACTGGCGCAGTTGTTTTGCTAGAATATAACGTTTTGGAGATACAGACTTTCAAACTTTAATAAATTATGCAGGTGTATGGTTGCCTATTCATGTGATCACCCAACTTTTCTTTTCACGTTTTAAGTTAGTGCCTAGTGCCGATGTTTTGACGAGGTGCTTGCAACTGTTTAGCTCGTTAATATTGAAACTGTGCGCTACTGTCTCTGTACATTCCCACACTAAATCGCGAATCTATCCACATTGGTAATATTCGCCATAATAATAAAACAACTTTTTACTGAAATATCTTCTTAGGCTAATAATAGACAGAGAGGGATATAAAGAATAGCAGAAATACAATGAAACATTAGAAATGTAATTTATCCTACTACATTAAACGATGAAGCTTTTATAAAGCAATTTGCATAAATCAAGTTATATTATGCAACAAATTTAGCCAAACATCATCAGCAGTTATTATGCTCTTTGTAAAATTACTGCTAGAAGAGTACCTAAAACAAAATTTTCCAGTCCTTTTTTGTGATTTTAAATTTAAATTTTACATACTTACACATCATTACATTATCAAAAGCTCGATCAAAAGGGTCCTCAAAAAAACCTTAAGAACATAACCATATTAACAATTGCAACATTATTGCTAGCAGAGTACCTAAAGCAAAATTTTCCAGTTTTTTTTTATGATTTAAAATTTAAATTTTCACTACATGCATACTTACACATCAGTACATTATCAAAAGCGTCCTTAAAAGAACCTTAAGAACATAACCATATTAACAAGTGTAACACTAGTAGCTAATTAATTGTACTGGTAGTGAAAAAAATACTATATTTTCCACGTGAGTGATGATTTAACATTTTAGACCTCATTCCAAAATTTGACGTAGGTAAAAAATGTTAAACTTCTCTCACTTGGTAAATAATATACTATTAATATGCCGGTTCCGGGATACTCTATAATAATAATATAGTGACATCTTGAAAATAAATGAACTAAACTTGATTATGATTCATTTAAATAGTTATTAATTGAATCTTATTGTTATGTGTCATTTAAATTAAGTCTAACATTTAAAATAATCTAATTAAACTGCAATTTGTAACACCATTAATGGTGTTATTAATGGTGTTGCTAATTTAATGCATTAAATTGACAACAGTTAATCAATTTGTAGTCAGTTATAGTATATTACGCACCAAGTAAGCGAACTTAGTTTTTAGTACACGAGGCGCAGCCGAGTAAAAAAAGCACTCGATGTGCACTGAAATGGTTGGCGTCGAGGTGCGTATACTATTTTCCCTACGATATTAAAATTAGTTTGTCAATTTAAGGTTATGTGTTTGACGTTTACCAATTTTCTGACAGCAGATATGTAAAATCAGCTGATCTTTACTTCCCAACCGTTGTCATTGGAAACGGGTGGGAAAGAGGCACTAACTACTAACTACTAACTACTAACAATTTATAATTGCACACGCTTTGCAAAGTTTGGGTTTCCATTTTTAATACAATATAAAATTTACTCTCGGTTGTCGGACACCCTATAAGTATAATAATAAAATGTCATCTTGAAAATAAATGAGCTAAACTTGATTAGGCTTCATTAAAATGGTTATTAATTGAATATGATTGTTTTGTGTCATTTAAATTAAGTCTAAAATTTAAAATAATCTAATTAAACTGCAATTTGTAACACCATCAAATTGACAACAGTTCATCAATTTGTAGACAATTAACTCAATTACAGAAAGTTATCTAGATAATTAATTACTTTTACTGGTATATTATAAGGGGCTGTCCATATATTACGTAACGCAATTTTTCAAAAAATTGACCCCCCTCCCCCCTGTGTAACAAACTGTCACATTTACCAAACCCCCCCCCCCCCTGTGTAACGCGTAACAATATAAAATTTTTGTTTCGCAATAAATTTAACTGTATTCTCACTATTGATTCGTTTTTCTCGACAAAACAAACATGAACCTAAAATATAGTATAACATAACCTTATAAAAAATTTACACGAAAAAATCACTCAAACTTTAAAAAAATATTCATAATCAATATCACACAGGGAAAAAATACTAGGTACCTCTTTTTACACTGAGTGTCACATATAACACGTATATTGTTTATGAACAGGTACACAAAATAGTACACACATTCTGTGAGTACACATTCCGCACGAAAATGTACCATAGCCGATGATTCAACGGCAAGATCACGCAAGAACAGGGCCGTAAGATTTTTTTTTTAATATCAATGTCAACAGTCTTTTTACTGATTACAATATTATTTAAATATGCATAGTTTCGTCAATTTTTGTGTGAAAAAGGGAATTATGGGCCACTAAATAGTAATTTATGTTGAAATAAAAATACATCTGCCAAGCTTAGGAAATAAAAATTAAATTTATTAAATTCCGTTACGTAACGTTTACCTAGACCCTTCCTCCCTCCAGTCTGTAACAATGTAACAATTTCTCTGACCCCCCCCCTAGGCGCGTTACGTAATATATGGACAGCCCCTAAAGAGAGTATACTTATTTTAAAAAAATGGGCTTTTAATTATCAGGCTCAGTTTCAGAGACTTGAAATTTGGAACAAAGTAGAGAAAATTCGTTTCAAATTTTAAGTCTCTATGTCAAAGCGTTCTTGAAATCTCCTATGGTCTGTTTTTTCAAGCAAGATAGTAAATTAAAAATCGCACAGGAAATATTTGTACAACAGGTTTGAATAGTATATGTTTGTGTATAGAATATAGTTACGTTTTATAAACTAAACTACGCAGTATATTTGCACATCCAATATACCAATCTGCTTTGAAAATATTCACTGTGCCATTTTTAATTTACTATCTTGCTTGAAGAAACAGACCATAGTGTAAATTTGTTTTGCAACTTTCTTGCTACTTTAATTTGACTATACCAGACTCAGTGACCTTAAAATCACCTATAGGCCTGCATACCAGTTTTCGTATAGTGGCATGATGAAAATATATAACTTTGAAAACAAATTTAGACATCTTAAAAAAAAGTTAATCCAAAACTCCTAAAATTAATTTTATTTTGTCAGTTTTTTACAGCGATAAATATTGTAGCAAAATTTTTGCAGTTATAAATATGCTAGCAGCATTTTATCAGCAATAATTCAGAGATTTTATGGCGCCTGTGACTTAGTGACCAACTTTCATAGAAATGTTATTTAAAACTATTACTTCTAAATATAATTTATTTCCCCCCTAAATCATTTTCACTAAAATTATGTAGTCCCTACATAAAATATTTCAAATTAAGATTATTTTTTTTATAATCTTGATTCTCAAATTTTAACAAGACATTTAATTGGGTTTTCGTGTTTTTTTTTTAAAAGGTTGGTTTACCTTAAGTATTAATTTGTTAATTTAATTCAAGGAAATTAGCAGGTGGCGCTGTCTTATTTCTGAATGAAAAACTAAGTTATTATCCTATACATATGCACTTTAATTTTTTTAAGGGTCGCTTGCACCAACAATGGTTTAACTTTAAACTTGGATTAAATTGACCAATCAAAACACGGAATTTTTAACTTAAACAGGTTAGTCGATATAATCCCAGTTTAAAGGTTGGTGCAAGTGGCCCTAAAAACATTGTAGTTCTAAAGTCACGTAGGTACTTTAATATTTAAGGACGGACATGCAATGTCGCGTGTTTTTAAATTCAATTTGTAACTGAATATTCAGTTTACTTTTTACAATGTTAGTGTTATTGAATGGATAAACTAATCTTTAGATAATGTTAATTATTGCGTAAACCAACCTTAGGTTTGCTTTATTCTGGTAAATGATTGAATTCCATGAAAATTACTTTGTGGTTCTTCTCTTTTTTTATTGCAATTTTACCGGAGGGTCATAAATTAGCAAACAATTTTGTAAAGAAATTTGGTTTTGAAGCACTTTTCCCATACAGGCAGGTATGCGGTTGAAAAAAAAAGAGGTTTTTGGTCCAGTGGATCAACACCGCGAATTTAAAATTACAGAATGGCAAAAAATGAGACAATAAAAGAGAAGCGGTGAGCCATAAAAGATTTAGATATTAAGGTGGGCTAAATTTAATAAAGAAATATTATATTGTTTCAAGAAGTTTACACAAGTAAAAAAAAACTTTTTTGGAGCAGCAGCTATCTTCATCATTGTCTTAGGGAACCTTCAAGTATTACGTAACACAAATTTGGATTATTTTGGACCCCCCCCCTTTAACGCTATTTTCCTATACCATTAACATGGGCGTAGCTTTCATTATAACGCAGAAAATAAAAAAAAGTTTGGTATTTTATAGACATTAGGCTACATTTTTAAAAAAGCCTCTTAAAAGTAAAAAGAATAAATGGCAGATTTTACAATGATGGTAATTTGTATTTATAAAATGTTGAATCCTTAAATTCTCTACCATTTAGTACCAGATGTCATCTTATAAAAGATGGTATCAATAGATTTTTCTCGTGACAGTCCAATCAAGATAATCTTTAAACCTTTCCTTGCTAGTGCTAATCTTGACGAGTTTCATGCTATGCAAGAAAAAAAACAGTCAATAGAACTTTCGCATTTAAATTTAGAAGATTTTATTGACTGATTCCTTCTTTCAAATAATTTAAGACCGCTTTTGGAGACCACACTAAATACTTTATCTACGACTGCTTTAGAATGTAAGCAAATACACACACTTTTCAAACATAGAATGAATCCATTCTAGCTCTAGATACGGTATGAATATTCCGTATCAAGTGTTAGAATAAGCACATGTAGTGCCATCTCTTGTTTATAGAATTAAAGAAAACTGTAGCAAAATTAGCAAAAATATATATATTTTACCATGAAATATTGAATAATTTAATGCAATTTAAAGTTTTGCGTTAAAATTACATGAAATTTATTAGTTTTTCTTAATATTTTACCAGTTTTTTATCAGTTTAGTTCAAAAAATTAAAACTGCTCCATCTATTGTTAAATATTTAAACCTGATATCTGTCACAACAATCTGACATAACCTTCATTATAATTTGTAAATATGTGCTAAAATTAAATAAAAATCTTTTTTAAGTACTGATTTGATAAAATTATTAAATAACATTAATTGCTTTATTTAAAAATATGTTTTTTGTTGCATTTACAATGTCGAGTCACAAAAACCATTGTTTTTAACCTTGTCCGCAGTTTAAAGCCATACAGTGTTTCATAATTGCAGTCGAAGAAAAAGTATAGTCTACAACACGTATGGAATAGTCATTCTGCGCTCGCGGGACCGTCATACTCGCCTGCCGGCTCGTATGACAAACTTTCCGCTCGCGCGGAATATTGTCTATTCCATACTAGTTATAGAATATACTATTCTGTTTTAAGCTTTGACGTCACTAGTTAGGTAGGTAGTTTGCTTGATACCCTAGCAAATCTACCTATTCTGCTGTCTGCAGGTAGCAGTCATTTTATGTTTCTACAACTTTTTATAAAACACGTCATTGCAAAGACTTTACTAGTTCTTTGAAAAAGCACTATAAAATATACAAAAAACACAGAAAGACTTTAAAAGTTCAAAAACGCTATTATATAGTCTATAATAAAATAAAATATTCACCCTTCTAGCACAAAACACCAAACGCGTAGAAAAAATAACAGAAAAACCTCGAAAACAAACTCAAAACATACATAAATTAGGTTATGTTAACCTGTTGCACGAATATGTTAGAGGTGTGTGCGAAGAATCATATTTTTATATTAAAATTACTGGTAGAAATAAATAAATATCTGTGTAGTATAACATATTGATTTAGTTTTTACATATATAACAAACTGTTGCAACAAAACAACGACAAAAAGAAACTTTTACTGACTACTGAAGTGAAATGAAAAGACACATCTCTAACAAAGAAAATATTCCTATCTAACGCAACACAGTGTTACCAACATAAAATATATATTTTTTTACTTTATGTTGGACAATTGGAATCAAAATGGAGGACGCATTTAGTCGGGACGCAGAAGTATGCGCAGACGGTCAAAAATCAATCTATTTGTTTAATTTGTCTATGTTTAAATAGCACCTCCATTTATATATTTTATTTTGTACTTGTTATTGGCTGTGTCAAGTCGATTATAGCTATTACAGTGGATGTAAAGTGTTAAGAACAGCTTAATAAAAAATCCTAAATACAGCAAATTAAATTACCGAAATAAAGCTAAACGCTGGTTTAAAATGCGAGTTACAGCCAATTTAAGCTGTAAAATCTAAGCGTCTTACTTGGTTACTGTCTTGTATATTCGGTCTACGTTAATAGTAAAATAAAAAGTGTTGGTTTTGTAACTAATAGTTAACTATCGATTGACATAATGGATGTAAAAGGTTTAACACCCATCTAGTAAATTCAGCAATAATAGACAGTTTCTGTTCCATTCTCTCTACTGAAGTGGCATTTAAGACATTTCTTAAATACTTGTACCACCTTAAAGCGCATACGTCGCGTGCCGGGCCTTTTTGTCTAAAAACTTTGGCGAAACATCTTAAGAAGTCGTATTTCAGTTGTCCTTGTCACCGTTTATTGCCTTCTTTGACAAAAACATTCTTTGTACAAATAGGAATCAGTCCTAACCTTATTTATTATTCTGAAAATTTAAAATTCAAATAAAACGGATCATGTAGTTTGTGGAATTTGAAATTTTTGGGGCACCAAAATGTTTCCTCTTGCTAAAAATTTAATAGCTTTTTTTAGATTGGATTAATAGTTTTTGACAGTAATTTTTTATTGCCAACCGAAAATTCCTGCAAAAAAAAATAATATTTAAATAGATTAGATTAAATTAGATTTATTTAGATCCATTAATGCAAAAATCGGATGTTGTCAATATAATATAAAACCAGTATAAAAACATACAAAATATAATAAATATGTACACACAAATATAAAAATTTATTGACCATAATAATCAGAGAGAGAATAAAAACAATTATAGCTTAGATAACATTATTTAAATTGGTTGAGGCTGCCAGAGTTTTTAATAAAATTAGGCAACTTGTTATTATTTTTTTAATTTATTTATTTATTCCAGCATGATTATGCTATATAATATACATATTATGTACAAAGAAAAAAAATAACATTAATATTAACCATTAAAAACAGCATTTACAAAACAAAAAAAAAAACGAAATTATTGTGTAAATAAAAGAAGGCGCCACGTAGAAATTAACGTAGATTTAAAGGCCAGGTCTGAGTCAAATAAGGACTGGAGAAAAGAGTTTTGAGTACAGGAAAGGCGTTTCACAAAATTAGCAACTTTTTTGCGTCGTAAAGCATCAAGCGTGTCAATTCCGGAATACGCGAACATTTCTGAAGCACTATTGTAGCGGGAAAGTCTGTGTAGAATACGGAAGGCATCGTTATAACATATCCGAAGCGTGCGCCATGAAGCAGCAGTGTGGTTAAACCATAGTTCACCAGCATAGAGGTTATAGCAGAATGTTTTAAAAAGAAGATTTTTGACTTCGGAGGAGCACTTATAAAACCTTCTGGCAATCATGTTTGCGCGGGCACATAAGCTTTTGTAGTGTCGTTGAATATCAGAATTATCACAGAGCTTGTCATTTATAACATGACCAAGATATTTTATCTCAGAGACGCGATCAACTAAACTATTATCGAGATACACAGGAGGAACACTAAGGTCTTTATATGAAGGGGGTTTAAATACCATCATTTTGCTTTTGTCGCCGTTGTATTTGAGAAAGAAAGCCCTAGCGAACTCTTCGCATTTTTTCACCAACATGCGAATACCCTGAAGTGAAGGACTAAGAAGGACCATGTCATCGGCGTAGCTAATGCAGTTAATCTTGACGCCTCCACAATAACAGCCTGCAGGAACTTTGGCAAGGATTGAGTGCAGTTCATCTATATAAGAATTAAATTCATCAGGAGCGAGTAAGCTGCCTTGGCGTACTCCGTTGCGAAGATTGAAGGATGGAGACAGAGAGGACCCCCAGAGGACAGATGCGGTGGCTTTGTGATTCCAGCTATTCAAAAATCGGCATAGGTATCTAGGAACCTTACGTTTTAATAAAGTGTTGATCAAAGTAGGATGGTGCACTCTATCAAACGCCTTCCTTAGGTCCAGGAAAATAGCATAAACAGGGGTATTCTTTTTAAGGTAATACGTAACCGTTTCTTTAAACAACAGGATAGCTTCAGACGTGCCATTACCTTTCTTGAAGCCGAACTGATTATCACAGGTTTTAAAGTAGGGTTCACATCTGGATAGAATAATAAGCTCCAGGACTTTGGATAGGGACGTTGAAATAGCTATGGGCCTGTAGTTCGAAGAAGAGGCTATGTCTCCACTTTTATTCTTAATAATGGGAACAATAATGTTCTTCGTAAGAGCGAGGGGAGTAATGCCGTGAGAAAACGCGGAAGAAAAGCAGAGAGCCAGACATGAGTGTAGATCAGGAGGAGCGTGAACTATATGTTCAGGACAGAGACCATCCCATCCTGCGGATTTATGAAGTTTGAGTTTAGAAATAGCAAGTTTTACATCGGAAGGACGTACTAAGCAGGCATATATATAGCCTAATGGCGGTGAGCTTGGGGCCCTTACTTACCTGAACTAGATTATAAGGGGGAGCATATAGAGAATATGATTGCTGCAGTGGTAAGTTTCAGAGCGACAGTGCACTGTCGCTCTGAATTTTGAATCTTTTTACCGTTTTTATAATAACATAATGCAAAAATAAACTTAATTTTATTAGATATAGGTTCACAAAAAAAGTTTATCAGAAATAAACTCTAAACTGTGTCTTTTGGGATTTTTTTAATCTGAACTTTTTAAACTACTTGATCGATTTTATCCAATGAGGCAACTTGATATTTTTATAAATGAAAATTAATTTTTTTTTTAGGGGTTAATCAGTTCGATGAAGCCAGTACAGTGCAATTGTATCGTAAATTTAATGTTGTTTACCATTTTATTTACAAAAAATATTAAATAGTAGCAAACTTTATAGAAAATCAAAAATTTTCATTAACCTTCAAGTTGGTTGTTATTAAAGGCTTAATTTATTTAGAGTTTGTCTTTTTCAGATGGTAGAATTTTTTCATTTTCAAATAGTTTATTTTGTCTTTTTATCTCTTTGTTACTGACCTGGTAATTTTTTTTTTCTACAACTGCTTTAGAATGTAAGCAAATACACACACTTCAAACACAGAATGAATCCATTCTAGCTATAGATACGGTATGAATATTCCGTATCAAGTGTTAGAATGAGCACATGTAGTGCCATCTCTTGATTATAAAAGTAAAGAAAACTGTAGCAAAATTAGCAAAAATATATATATATATATATATATTTTACCATGAAATATTGAATAATTTAATGCAATTTAAAGTTTTACATTAAAATTACATAAAGTTTATTAGTTTTTCTTAATATTTGACCAGTTTTTTATCAATTTAGTTCAAAAAATTAAAACTGCTCCATCTATTGTTAAATATTTAAACCTGATATCTGTTACAACAATCTGACATAACCTTCATTATAATTTGTAAATATGTGCTAAAATTAAATAAAAATCTTTTTTAAGTACTGATTTGATAAAACTATTAAATAACATTAATTGCTTTATTTAAAAGTATGTGTTTTGTTGCAATTACAATATCGAGTCACAAAAAACATTGTTTTTAACCTTGTCCGCAGTTTAAAGCCATACAGTGTTTCATATTTGCAGTCGAAGAAAAAGTATAGTCTACACGACGTATGGAATAGCCATTCCGCGCTCGCGGGACCTTCATACTCGCCTGCCGGCTCGTATGACAAACTTTCCTCTCGCGCGGAATATTGTCTATTCCATACTAGTTATAGAATATACTATTCTACGACCCTCGTATAGCAGTAAATGTGTTTATCCCAGTGTTACACTAATTTTCGCCCACATTACATCGATCAGAGTGCCATTCTGATTTATGTTTCCTACTGTTTCAAACCATTATGCTCGTATCTTCCACATACTTGTAGGCGTCTAAAAAATATATTGTCGACTTAGTCCAATTAGGCTAGGTAAGAAATCTTGCTTTGTTCGAACTACCAAACAACTTGTTAGCAGCGACTGTACCGTTTATCAATGTTGAAGATGGGTTAGATTTGCATTTATAATTCAAACAAAGTTCTAGATAATTAAACACTAGATACTTTTTCGAAATTATGAATGAAAGAAGGAAAGTATAGTAACCCTCCGTCAACCAGGTAGAAAAAAATAACCACGTGGGGTTTATTAAACCCCAATATAAAATAAACAGAAAAAAAATAACAAACACCATTTGTTTCAATAAAAATCTTTCTGTGATAATTAAATATGTAATAAACTTTACTTAGATAATTATAAAATAACAAAAAACTCATTATTTGAATATTCTGAGAAACTTTATTAAAAACATTACCAAAAAATGCAACTTCAAACAAAAAATTTGATTGCAAAAAAAAATGGCTGGTATTATATTCATTCAAACATAAGCAGCTTTGACATAAAGGTTTCAAGTAATCCATACAAACGTCTCAGTCAAAAAAATTACCCCAGGGAGTTTCCAGGGAGCTCCCACAATAAGCTTCCATGGGATGTCCCATATTCAGCACCTGGAAGCTTTCAGGGAATGCGAAATGTTTGCAAAACGAACACTAGACGATTGCAGCGCCCCAACTCGGAACTACAAAGTAGTAGGTAAAGTAGTAATCTCGTTAACGTTTCAATGCATTGCGATGTTGTATTGTATCTATGACAAACCTTTTTATTTTTAATTTATAGTGTTATTTAGGTTTTTTTAAATTTTTATTGTTTAACTTTAAATTTTCTATGCAATTCTTTAAGTCTTTATCGATTATTTTATTTTTATATCTATTTAAATCATATATGGGGATAAACTTGACAACCTTGTAACAACTATGGTTGGCCACTTCAAGGCTTTCCCGCCATTTTTCATTTAGAGCTACTGTATGTTATTGTATTTTGGGCAATACAAATCCAAAATTTTCAATATTTCTTTTAAATTAAAAAAAATATTATTCTGGCTAGGACAGTATGTCATTTAATGAAGAGTGTATAAAAATGGACGCAAAATAATAACATAGCTATGTTAAAATAACTTAAGTAGGTTAACCTATGGTAAACTAACTTAACTGTTAACTAGTTAACAGTTATTTGTAACAAAAAATATGATATTTGCAGATTTGAGTCTTCAGTATGGTATCTCAAAAAAGGACATAACTCAAAACTGTCTTTGAAAAGAATAAAAAATTATATACTAATTAATATTCAATTATTTTTTTACAGGTAAAGCCTTCGACATCACCTATGTCCGGTTGTGGTTCTCATCTCCTAGACCCGAAAGTTTCTATATATCAAAGAAAACGACAGAAGATGGACCTTGGGTGCCATATCAATATTACAGGTAATAATTATAGGGGTGTTGAGATAAATATAGGGACACTTATTTATCAAGGCTTGCTAACTTAATTTTGTTACCAAATTGGGGTTTTTTCGGAATTATTTACAAGAAATAAAAAATAAACTCTTTTTGTTCCACTCTATTCTACACAATATCCTTTCTTTGAGCCTAAATTTATACAACTGTTTAAACACACTTATGTATTCTCGGTTGCAGTGCTACATGTCGTGATACCTACGGATTACCAGACACCATTCATACCAAAAGGGGCGAAGAAGCAAGACCATTGTGTGCATCTGAATATTCGGATATTTCACCCCTCACGGGAGGAATCGTGGCTTTTGGTACCCTCGAAGGACGTCCTTCGGCTTATAACTTTGATGCCAGTTCCGAATTACAGGTAAGAAATAGGTACACAGTATGTACTATACACCTCGGTACACACCATCCAAAAAAAAGATACAATAATTATAATAAAATATCCACTTGTAATTATTATTCAAGAGTTTTCTTTCTATTTAAAGACATACTATTGACGTATCATAAATAATGTAGGTTACAAAAAAACTGTACTATTACGTTGGCGCCTTCACCAAAATTGCAAATAATATCGGAGTGTATAGTATTCCGAGCAGATTTGTATTGTTTTTATATTATTGTTTTTATATTATTATTATTATTATTATTATTATTATTATTATTATTATTATTATTATTATTATTACACTGTAGATTAGAGCAGAGGTTGTAAACCTATTATAGCTCAAAAATACGAGAAACACTATATAAAAATACTAGGCAAGTAATTTATATTATTATATTAATATTAATATTGTTTGTATTGTTAACGCAAAATATACCTTACAAACTTTAAAATTGAATTCTATAGTATTCCAAGTACTCTGAATACTTTAATACACTAGAATGATTACACAAGTCTACAAAAAAAAAAGATTCATCCCGCACTTTTTTCACAAATCGAATATAAATTGTATAATTTTATAAATTATAGATATCTACGATTGATTTCCTGCATTTATGATGATTTACTACTACTAAAAAAATTGTTAACTGTGTGTGCATATCAGCGCTTTCGCCAAAATTGTAAATAACACAAGTCTACAAAAAAAAAATATCGATACCCCCAAGCAACAAAGCCGTAACTCATATATTGTCATTTTTCACGACAGCTAAATTTCTAAAATATTTTTTTTTGTTATTTAAGGGTGGGTAAATGATTGAAGTGGAAAAGGAAGTCATGTGGTACATCATTTGAAAGCTTATAAAATTCTCTATTTAACTGTTTAAGTATTTATTGTTTATTTGCTGTTTGTTTCTGATAATATTCAAGTTTAGAATTTCTTACTTTAGTGATTTTAAGTAAACTTTTGCTTAAAGTGGACTGTGGAGAAACCTGAGTAGTACCACCATGTGTGTCTTTTTTCAAGGCGTTTACCTATGAGTATAACTCAAAATGGGTCTAACTTGAGTTACAACCTTGTTGCTTGGGAGTGTCGATATCTGTCCTATAGAAACCCATCATTTTCTATGTGTTTTGGTGCGCTGAAACCAATTTTACCATAAAAAAAGATTAATCGCGCAGTTTTTCCACAAATCGTATATAAAATGTATAATTATTGAAATTAATACACATTTTATACGATCGTAGGAAAAACTGCGCGATAAATTTTTTTTTATGGCGAAATCGGTTTCAGCGCATCAAAAAACATAGGAAATGATGAGTAAGAACCATGGGACAGAGATTTATTTGTGATCCCGTGCTTAGGTGGAGATGCATAATGTCACAAAAAGTTCTCTGAAATCGATTTCGCCATAAAAAAAGATTCATAGCGTAGTTTTTTCACCAATCGTATAAAAAGTGTATAAATTTCAATTGTTATATACTTTAAAAATGATTTGTGGAAAAACTGCGCGATTAATCTTTTTTTATGGTAAAATTGGTTTAAGCGCAGCAAAACACATAGAAAATGATGGGTTTCTATAGGACAGTTTTTTTTTTGTAGACTTGTGTTATTTACAATTTTGGCGAAAGCGTTGATATGCACACACAGTTAACAATATTTTTCTTAGTTGTAAATCATCATAAAAGCAGGAAATCAAAGTATAGTTGTATAGATATCTAAAAAAAAATCTATAAATTAATTATTCCGAATATTCCAAAAACAGTAACAATACAGAAAATAGTCTCATTTAAGCATCTTACGGTATAGCTACCATCAGTAGCATTAGTCCAAACAAGAAGTTGCTGTGCATTTAAACCCTGTTTATCCAAAAAAGCACTTCATTGGTGAACTTTTTTGATAAGTAACGTAATGACTACCACCTAAAACTGCTTCTACTATTTCCTGTTTTAAATAAAATAACTATTGAAAATATTTAAAATTGTGGCGAAGGCGCCCACACAGGAAGTTTACTAATAGTCCAAACACAGTACCAATACAAAACATAGTCTCATTTTCCCATTTCACGGTGCAGCTACCATAAGTAACATTATCCCAGAAGCATGAAGTAGCTGTGTGCAAACCAGATCCAGTTTTTTGCATTATGGAGCAAGTTATCACATATTTAAATTGTTTTTTCAACTTATTTAATGCATTTAAACACTGTTCACTGACGGACGCACTCCATTCGTAGACTTTTTTTTATAACAAAAGATCTTCCATCTAAAACTGCTTGTACTGTTTTTTATTTTTAATACAATAACTGGAACGGATTTATTTAAAATTCTGGCGAAGCTCAGGAGTGTTTTGCGGCAAGACGCACTTTGTCAGAAATATCTGTTATTAAAACATTTCGTTGTTTTAGTAGAAATAGTAGAAAGCATAACGTACACAATAACTAAAAAAATATATAATTTCTATAAATACAATTACATTTCAAATAGCAAGTCCAAAAACAGTAACAATACAAAACATAGTCTCATTTTCCCATCTCACAGTGCAACTACCATCAGTAGCATTATCCCAAAAACAAGAAGTAGCTGTGTGCAAACCAGATCCAGTTTTTTGCATTATGGAGCAAGTTATCACATATTTGAACTGTTTTTTCAACTTATTTAATGCACTTAAACACTGTTCACTGACGGACGCACTCCATTGATGGACTTTCTCGATAACGTATGGACTTCCATCCAAAATTGCTTCCACTGTTTCCTGTACTATTTTGCTGACTTCGTCTGCCACGAATGGCTCCTCGTCCTCCATGTTATTGACAATAGGTGTATATTTGACATTATTTTGATGTTTTATAGGTTTAAGCCTGGAGTGCATAGTTAACAATATTTTGTACCTAAAAAATGAATAAAAATGTTTTCTTTTATTTACTATATTTGTTAATTGCAAATGTTATCAAAACATATTTTTATTATTTTATAAAATGCATTAAATTAAATTAAAAACCCATAAAATAACAATTTACATACAAGGACAAAAATCGAGAAATAAATATTGCCAACTGAGCCACAGATTTATTATTAAGCGTCGTTTACACTTAAACAATGGTGTGGCGGCTGCAATCCCTACTTAGACTATCAAACTGCCGCAAAAGCCAGCCTGCAGCAGCTGGACACTGGCAGCAGAGGGGAATTTGTAGGTGGGAGTAGCGAATATTTGGTTGCTGATTTTTTATGGGCTAAAAAACTGTTGCCGCGACACTTTTGCTTAGGTGTAAACGCCACATTAGGTTTATGGTTATTATTGACGCATGATTAAAAACTTGATAAAATAAAACAATTGAATATTTTGACATTAAAAACAAATAAATAGAAGTGACGGGTAGTTTTTAACGCTTAATCAAAACCTGTAAGTTTTTCGTGTACCTTCTTAACCTAATCTTTAACAAATTGGTATTAGTAAGTATATTTTTAAGAGATCTTAATTTATATTTAAGGTACATATATTAATTCATTAAAAAAAAGGGAATTTCTGAAGCTATAATTATTATTCGTGCTTACCTTTTAAGGTAACTTAAACACTAATAACAATTTGATTGATATACGTGATTTTCAGCATGTTTAAGTTCTAAAACTAAAACTTGTTTAATACAAAAAGAAGCACCCAACACAATGTATGCAAAACGCATGGTTTAATGGGGTATCCCGGCACGCGATTTAACACTCTTCACAGTACTAGTGTTAGAAGATTTTTATAAGCTGGTTTTAAAATTTTCAAAATCGTCAAAAATAACTCTAGACTCAAGCACATTCACAAAAAGCACATTAACACCAATATATAATGCCACGAAAAAGGGCTTTGTTAAATTATTTTTATTTTTATAAATTATTGCATTTTATTTACGTTATAGATCAAACCAAGAGCCCCTAGCACAGCCAGAAGCTTATTTTTTTACATCACTGTATAAAATGCCAAAATAAATAAATAAATAAATTATTAAACTCAAGCATTTTTACAAGCTTTTATTTAACTTACAATGTTTGTTTATTTATTTATTTATTTATTTTTTTATTTATTTGTTTGTTTAGGGCAAAACTTGCAAAAAAAACAAAATATTCATGAAGCTGAAGTTTGCAACGTTTTTTTTGCAACGAAAATTCAAATAGTATATTAAAGTACTAGTTTCATAACATACGTTTTTAGCCCACGGATATATGTTTAGAAAACAAACCGCTTGCTGCGAGTTTTCTAAAGTACTAGTGCGCTAAAAACGTATTATGGAATAAGTGCTTTAATATACTATTTGAATTTTCGATGCAAAAAAACGTTGCAAACTTCAGCTTCATAAATATTCACTTGTCAACGGAAAAGTCATGTGCAGGGCCGTAGTTAAAAAGAGAGAGAAGGTCGAAAATCACAATCTTTTTAGTCTAAAAAAAACTTTTTCGAATTTCAAGATCCACTGCTGCTAAAATTACAATTTTTTTCCTTCGGCGAAAAAGTTGATGACTTAAAAAAACGTTTTTACTAACTAGTAGTTGTAGTAGCAGTATTGCTAAATTATAATTTTTATATTTTTAACCCATGAAATTTACAACTTTTTCGAATTTCTAGATAGGTGGGGGAAGTCTCCCTGGTCATGTCTGGTGTAGGGTCACTCAATCAGTTGTTACTTTGTCCAGTGTTTTGGTGATTATCTATTTGGGTTTCTGCTAGTTTTCCCCTCCAACCACCAAAACACACTAACACGCAAACTAGACAAAGCAACATATTATTCCATCAATCTATTTTCTAATCATCGTACAGAGTGATATTGGTAGACTGACAGTTTCAGGCTGCTGGCCCCCTTCAGTACCAAGAGTCATCTCTATACGCTAATTAAGAAAACAGTTTTTGACTTTATTCGCAAAAGAAATAAAGTCATTTGCTACCATTCAAAGTCTCCAGACTAGGAGAAGTATGAGTAGTTATCCACATCTAGCAATAGATGGCGCACAAGTCTACATCAATCTAATGACCATATTCCTTTTGAGAATAAAGTCTAAAAACGTTTTCTTAATCAGCGTGAGGAGTTGACTCTTGGTACTGAGGAGGGCCAGCAGCCCGAAACTGTCAGTCTACCAATATCACTCTGTACGATGATTAGAAAATAGATTGATGGAATAATATACTATTTACTGTAAGGAGTATACTATGGAATGCGAACAATTAAATATTTTCACGCGAAGTTTGTTTTCGAAATGCGCAAAAGCTCGGAGAAGTTTTGTTCACACATAAATGAAGTTATCTGAAACTGAATAGATTTATAAACATAAGACACGAAACTAGAAATTAAAACTGAGGTACATACTTAATATTATAATGAATAATCAAACAAGCCGTGAATATATATTACTTCGCATTTTATAGAACACTCCTCACAGAAGCAAATGGCTTTTTTCCAGTGAAGTTAAACTTAAATAAATTCTGGTGTGAGGTATCTGATCTTTAATTCGAAAAAAAAAAGATCGCAAAGACTTTGCAAAAAAAAGTTCGCAAAAATAAAAGTCGCATGGAAATTAGTCGGCACACTGAAAAAAAAGTTTATTTGTGTCAACTAAATATTTGGTTGGATATGGACAAATAAATATTTGGTTGTGTCAAATAAATTTAATTTCTGTCAAATAAATTTAATTTCTGTCAAATAAATTTAATTTCTGTCAAATAAATTTAATTTCTGTAAAACTAATTTTATTTCTGTCAAATAAAACATTTTGTTTCCATTAATAAATCATTTTGAAGTTAAAATGATTTGTTTACATGAAATAAAGTTTATTTGACACAACCAAATGTTTATTTGTCCATATCGAACCAAATATTTAGTTGAGGCATATAAACTTTTTTTTCAGTGCACTCAATTACTTCGTGGGGGATAATAATATAAAAATTATTTTAATGAAGGTCAATATATTAGTTTTTTGTCCCTTTTTTTGTATTCAGGGAACGTTCAAGTATTACGTAAGGCAAATATGTATCATTTTGGACCCCCCCCCTGTAACGCTATTTTCCTATACCATTAACATGGGCGTAACACTCCCAAATGAGTGTTTCTTGGTTCCGCCCTTTGCGGATGTCATATAGTGTAACATCATCTGTAATTTGTTTGGTCTTTAAGAGACAGGCTCAGTGCCTATGGCTCATTTATCTAAAATTTGAATTAATTTGAATGGATAATTGGGGGAGTGAGTCTCTGCTCACTGATGCTGATTTGCATCTGTCATGAATTTTTGGGTGTTGCGACGAGGAAGGTGGGAGGGGGATTTGGGGGGATGGAGTAGGGATTGGAGGGAGGTGTGGGGGGAGTGAAACTAGTTCACTGGTGCTGGGGATGCACCTGTCCTGTGTATGTGGGCACCATTACTGGTTGAGGACATTTTTGATCTTTTTGTAAGTGTAGTGGATTTCGTGATCGTAATCTAGAAAATTTGAGATGAGGGGGTTTGGGTGGTCTAAATTGTCTTGTATAAAAGACTTACTGTATCGGATGATTTCCGTTTTTAGGAGGGGCATGTCGAGATCTCTGTGAATTTGGTTGTTCCGCATGAACCAGGGGGCATCAATGCATATTCTGAGTACCTTGTTTTGAAAGGCCTGGAGTTTGGCTGGAGCGTTTTTTTAAGGGTGATTTTGTTCCAGGCTGGTGCTCCATAGAGGAGTACTGGCTTTAGAGTTTGGTTGTAAAGTAGAAGTTTGTTTTTAATTGATAGGGGGCTCTTTCTCCCTATAAGAGGGTAGAGTTTTGAGAGGCGGGTGTTTGCTATTTGGAGGGTATTTTGGACGTGCTGATCCCACGTAAGATTTTTGGATAGGGTAATGCCAAGGTATTTGGCATGGTTTTCCCAGTTTATGGCTTGGCCGTTTATCTGAATGGGTTGGGGTGGGCCTCTTCTAATCCTAGAGATTAGAATGCCTTTTGTTTTGTTAGCGTTTACTTTGATTTTCCATTTGGAGAACCATTTTATTAGGGCATCCATTTGGCGCTGGAGGGCGGTATGGATGCGCTGGGGGTTTTTAGCTTTTGCTAGTATGCCGGTATCGTCGGCGAACAGGGCTATTTCAGTAGCCTGTGTTTTTGGGATATCTGCGGTGAAAAGATTGTACAGAAGGGGGGATAGTGGGGAGCCTTGTGGAACGCCAGCTTCGATGGGGCGGGTGCTGGACTTAGAGTCGCCTATTTTGATTTGAAAGTCTCTGCCTTCGAGGAAGGAGGCTATGAGCTTGGTGATGCCTAGGGGGAGGCCGAGAAGATGAAGTTTGACTACAAGACCTATGTGCCAGACTTTATCAAAGGCTTTTGCTTTTTAGTGTAACACTGTAGGAGCAAACGTTTTCAAAAAAAAATGCAATTAAGAGGAAGTAACATTTTGTGCCACCAAAAACCTTACTTTTTAAAAGGCTATTATTCATGATTTAGTAAATTTAGGTTTTGGTAAAGAATACTTTTTTGCTCAGTTTTAAATGAAGAATCACCCTGCATTAAAATTTTATCCATGCTTTTTTTTGTTCCCCATTCAATATATCATCGTTGAAGGCCCGTAGCTTCCTTAGGGCTCATTTCCGGACCAACCTTTATAGGAACTTTTTTTCATATTTTTATGTAGAATCATGTCTTAAATTTTGGCATGGCAGTTACTGATCACCCTGTATGTACACACATGTACATTAGGGTGCTTTTTTTTTCGACTATTTTTTTTTTGGTCCCATCACAAAATTTTGTTGGAAGTACCCTAAAAAAAATTCCCTCAAAATTTTAGCCCTTAATATTAATATTAAGTAGTGGACCAAGGCATGTAAAGATTTCCTATTGAAAATACACGTAAACTTTGATTTTTTTTCTTTAAATTTCTATAGCTTAGCAGCATTTTATGGTATCGCTTCGACCATAGACAGGTATTTCTCAAAATTAAATGCTCTACAAAAGTGCCCATTGCGGCATAATCATAACTCGTACTGGTGAGGTAGTTTGGGCCACCAAACCCAATTTTTTCATAAAATTTACGTTTTTCTGTCCTTATCTCGTAATTGACAAGAGCTACAAAAAATATTCAAATGACAAACTTGTAGGAAATGTAATTTCCTTCAATAATGGTGCTTGTCACTAAATAGCTAACATCAATATTTCTTGAGATTGTGATGTATAATGAAATAACGATTTTTTATAATTTGACGTGATACTCGATAATAATTTGAAATAACAAAAACTTTAGAATTTAATATCTCAAGAAATATTGATGTTAGCAATTTAGTGCCATTTAGGACCATTTTTGTAGGAAATTAAATTTCCTACAAGTTTGTCATTTGAATATTTTTTGTAGCTCTTGTGAATTACGAGATAAAGACAGAAAAACGTAAATTTTATGAAAAAATTGGGTTTGGTGGCCCAAACTACCTCACCAGTACGAGTTATGATTATGCCGCAATGGGCACTTTTGTAGAGCATTCAATTTTGAGAAATACCTGTCTATGGTCGAAGCGATGCCATAAAATGCCGCTAAGCTATAGAAATTTAAAGAAAAAAAATCAAAGTTTACGTGTATTTTCAATGGGAAATCTTTACGTGCCTTGGTCCACTACTTAATATTAATATTAAGGGCTAAAATTTTGAGGGAATTTTTTTAAGGTACTTCCAACAAAATTTCGTGATGGGACCGAAAAAAAAAATAGTGGAAAAAAAAAGCACCCTAATGTACACATGTACATATGTACATGTGAACATGAGAACAGTAGCATTAAAATAAAATTAAAAATTATTAAACAATAGGCAATAATTTTATTATGTTGAGTTATAAAGATATTCATGAATAAGTTCTTTTAATTTTGTATTTTCAAAAAAAAATCTTAATGACTATCCGTAAATTAAACGTTAGGGTTTTGACATCATCGTTGTTTTGCATAATAACTTTAACAGCTAATAAAAAAGTTATTTAAACTTTAAAGAGGATTTATTATTCAAATAATTATTACCTGATACCAGGAGTCTGTGAAAAGTGTTATACAGGGTGGGCCAAAAAAAACCGGCCACTTTTAAAACCGTTATAACTTGTTTGCCTTTTGACCGATCTATACAAAATTTTAAATGAATATGCTCAAAACATTTTTGATTCTGTAGGTAATTTTAATTATTTGAAATATTGTTATATATTACAGTAATAAAGCTTTTTCTAAAGGGGTTATTTTAAAGCTGTAGGGATTAGAGCAAAATGTATAATTTGAAAAATATACTGAATTAAATTTGCATATTTGTTTGCATACATAGAGAGTCTATAAAATTATTTTGGATTAATATTGCATTAAAAAAAAAATAAATAAATAAAGTCACAATTGTGACACCCTGAGGGGTAAGGGTTAAAGACGAACAAGAAAGATACTCGATCTCAGCAATACATCTTAAAAAATGGGAAAATCTGAAATCGACACTTGCCGTCTATGCTCAGAAGCACCACATTATGTGCTTCTGCGAAGCCATTGCTGGCAAAAGGCTACAATATCTAGAACTGGTATACCTAAGACCTGCAGATATATCACAAGTAGCCCCCAAAAAACTCTTAGGCTTCTTTGGAAGCCTAAAGTTTTATGTGGACTAAATTGTAAAGGGGGTTCACAAGAGATCTCATTGGTCGCAGTGATTTGAAAGGCAGTACCTTGCCTCACAACCCCACTTTTTGTGGGGTTAAAGACCATGATTTTTAATCCAAACCAATGTGTAACCGTAATTCAGGTAATCAAATCAAAGGGCCTTTTAGTTTTTTGTTTGCCCTCGTAATAAATTTTTTAAAAAGACCTATTTAGTTATTCATGTTAAACGTAAATCATTTCGGAAAATAAAGAAACGTTTTAGTATGTAGTTAGTTTTTTAAAATAAACAATAAAACTTGGTTATAAAAATTGGCCTAAAAATAAAAATCAATTGTGGTGCCAGGCTTTTGTACCTATCGTAAAAATACTATTTTAAATATGAACACTGAACTAAAAGTTTTAATTGTAACTAAAAAAGTTTTTTCTATTTTGCGACTCTTATAAGCTCATAATCACACGCGTTTTACGTATACCGGGTGTCCCAACTCTATTTACCCAACGATTTTCTCGAAAAATTAAAGAGATAATCAAATTCTGCGAAAACCATCTTAAATAAGACAACTTAGACTATCTTTTAGCATATATTTTATACTTTCAGCTCTTAAAATGTGGGCAGGGGGGCATTGGGGGACATTTTTTTTAATGGAAAGGGGGGTCGTGTGATACATCATTTTAAAGCGTATTAAATTCTCCATTTAACTATATATTTTTGAATTTTTTTATTTTTTTTTTGGGTTTAAAATAGGGTTGAAAATGGGTATTTTTGTCAAAATTACTCTAAAAAAATCAAACAATATTTTAAAAGTTACTAATTTCATGATGAAAAAAAGTAAATTATACTTTTAAACTAATTTTAATTGACATAAATAAAAATTTACAAAAAAAAAACTTAAAAAATCTCATTTTTAGTACAAAAAATTAAAGAATCACAACCTTAAAAAAATTGTTTAAAAAAATAAAAAACATACAGTCCAATAGAGAATTTTATTTTCTTTAAAATGATGTATCACACGACCCCCCTTTCCATTAAAAAAACTCCCCCCCCCACATGCCCATATTTTAAGAGCTTAAAGTATCAAATATATGCTAAAAGATAGTTTAAGTTGTTTAATTTAAGATGGTTTTCGCAGAACTTGATTATCTCTTTTACTTAGTTTAGTTTAGTTTTCGAGAAAATCGCTGGGTAAATAGAGTTGGGACACCCGGTATATGCCCATAAGAGGTTAGCACTTTTTTTCTTTGAGGTAGTAAAGAAAACAAAATAATATCGCTAGGCGTTTTCAGTGAAAATATCAACGTCGCGACGCGTCGCTTTAAAGTTTAATTTTCTACAAAATTTTAGGTTTAGGTTAATTTATATCGTGTTAAAATTGTGGCTTGGTTACTTGCAGTTGTTTTTTAAACTTGTACTCGTGCGCTAAAAATGTATGTTATGAAATCAGTACTTTAATATATGTACTATAAATATATTTTAGTGCGAACCCCTTTTATTGCACACAATTTTAACTATTTTTGTCTATTTGTAAGGAAATGCAAAAACACATAATATAGTTCTCTGCATGAAACAAAGTCTTCGGCGAAAGGGGAAGGACTCATTCTCGCTCTCTTCATTCCGTATGAAGCGTTATAAGGCGTACGTGTCTACAACGGGCCTCTCACTTGCACACACATTCCTAACATTTTTCCCGTAGCCACAGATCCGTGCCTCAAAGTATAATTCATAAGTATTAATTAGTATTATGTTATTTATTACAGGAATGGGTAACAGCCACAGAAATAATGATCACCCTCGACCGTCTCAACACTTTCGGTGACGAAATTTTTGGTGACGGCAAAGTACTGAAGTCGTACTTTTACGCCATCGCAGATGTCGCTGTTGGTGCAAGATGCAAATGTAACGGTCACGCTTCTGAATGCATAACTTCCACAGGGTTGGATAACTCAAAAAGAAGAGTGTGCAGGTGTGAACATAACACTGCTGGACCTGACTGTAACATGTGTTTGCCTTTCTTCAATGACGCTCCATGGGCGAGAGCTACTGCCAAAAACGCTCATGAATGTAAACGTAAGTATTAAACATTTTTTTTTTCATTTTTCATTTTGACTACGTGCATTGAGGCAACATTTAGCTTTTGTTAACTTGGTTTGTTTATACTTTTTATACTTTTACTTGAATAATAACACAGGGCTGCGACAAAAAAATTGTCTCAAATGTAATCAGTGGTTTTTATAGTATTTTTGGTGTTGATTATGGGAAAATGATTGAAAAAAATTCCATCACGTAGTTTTGTTACAACTGGCATGTCTAGTTTTGTCGAGCTCCAGCTCAAAAACAAAAAAGGGTAGAGAATTTTTGTTTGAAGTCAATTGAAGATAATTAGGTCTATATTAACTGGTAAACATTTCATTTTGATATTTTTCTAAATAACGCCACAAATCGTCTGATCTGTCTACCGTGAAACACCCGGTATACTGGACAGTCGTACTAAAACTAGTGCAATACGGTTAAAACTGCATCACTTTGCTATTAGTGCCTGTTTGTGGACCTTTCCTCTCATCCCTTACTATCCACCTTTAGAAAGAATGTAAAAAATTGCGTTAAATTGAGTTTTCTCCCAAAATACTCACCCTTTTTGTAAGATAACCTGATGTGATAGAAAAAAAAAACGGTTTGGTTTGGACTGAAAAATACATAGAAATTAGTTATTAAAGTACAAACAACTTTTAAAAATATTTTTTTTCGCAACCCTGTGTGATCTCATCCAAGAGTGTGCTATATTCTTTGACAGATGTAAACTTGACCAGAAAAAAGTTAGAAGATTAGTTATTATTTTTGATATGCTCTTTTCCAAAATAATGCAATTTTTTTTCATCCATTTATTGGAAACTTCATTAAAAAACTTTCATAAGACAGATAAAACTAAAAGTAATTTTGGAAGTCAGCATACCAAAAACTAAAAGAATTTGTTCTCAGAAAACGGAAACTGTAAATGATCTTCGTGTTATAAAATGTGGTGTAAAGTAAGTAAAAAGTAAATTCAAAGATTGATAAATTTGAAAATGGTTTAATTCTATTCCGGTTTTAACAATCATTATAAACTGTAATTTTCCTTCAATTGTAGCACATTTACACTCATTAGTTATTAATAGAATAATAATAATAATTAAAAATCTCCTTAAACGCGTACAAATCTAACATTCGTGACGCTAAAATGGTCCTTAAGCAGTATCAGTAACCATTATTAATGCTTGTCTACTTCAATTACCATTAAACCAGTGATTGTTTAATATTGTAGGCAGGAACGGACCGTCCGGACGGTGCTCTGAGGCGGTGGGGGTAACTGCCTCCCTAAAAACATTTTAGGGGTACCAAAATCTTCATTTTACTGTTGTTTGTATGTCAAGGATTATTAAGACACTAACTAGAATAGGTATAGGGGCTTCCAGTCGGCCAATGGACCAGTTTTTTTTGGTAATTGTTGAAGCGGAGGCGCTTTCAATCTTTTTCCTGGGTGCAGTGGATTTCTTAAAGATTACATACGACTACATGCCCCAGGGGAAAGGGGAGTGATAAGTGGCTTAGTTGTATGGAAGTTAAGTTAGAATTTTAAAAGAAAAATCAAAATTAGTAAGGTGGCTTACTATAAACTTAGTTCTCAGTTAAATGGAAAGTAGCTTTGATAACCTTTCTATATTCTTCAACCATAGACAACGAAAGACCTCCAAAGCCGTTGCGGAAAAGTGTAATAAATGTGCCTAGCGCATCTGCGATAAACTTGCACATGCGCACTATTATTGCAATATTTTGTATTTTTTAATCTTAGTTTTATGTGTCAAATAAAAATTGTAAAAAATGCAACAAAAAACAATAAATATCTACGAAGAAACGTCGAAATAATGTTTTTTAATTATTTTATAAGAATTTTTCGAGGTGTGTGTGAATTTCGGGATTTGTACACCTACTTTGAGTACACCAGGGATTGACCCTTTGCACCTCATAAAACAACAATACAGGTCATGTTTAAAGTTATAAACAAATGCAGCAAAAAAACAGTTAAAACAGTAGAAGTCGAAAAATGAACAGAAACAAACGACGAGCCGACAGTACTGACAGTATAAACAAACTACTAATAATTCGTCACCCCAGTATTGGTTTGTCATATCTCTATTTTCGGACATTTTGAGATTTTTAATGAGCGATTTTTGTAGATACCACAAATGAATACTAGGTTGACGAATTGTTGCGTTACGTCATTTCGCTGCCCCGTTCTGTCACAAAATAATCTTCCGCAGGCTGGACTTTTAGTCCTCCCTTCTTCTCTTCTCTTTTTGAGGCTTAGTGTGCTAAATTTGGACCTTGCCTGTATGGTTTCAAAACCACCGTCCGGCCCTGATCGTCGGTAACGACATGATGAATTGTTATATTCAATCTTTTGTGTCTAAAAATATAAAATTGGCTTTCTATAGTGGCATTATTATAATACTTCTTCTACTACTACGCATACAATTAAAGCCAACTATAAATCATTTCAGCATGGCAATTATTCATCACCTAATAAAATATTTCTTTGTCACATCTATCGATCAAACTTACGAACAAAATAAATAAGAAAAAAAATCAATTTACTACAAGTCTATTTGAAACGCAGGGTTTTATTTACTTTTTTATTGCTGTAATATACTATACCCAGTGGAAATTTAGCGTTAGAATAACGTTTTTCTAACGTTAGAAAACTGTATAAAAGCACGTTATGAAATATGTGCAAATGTCCCGCTTTTTAACGTTAGAATCAAACGTTAGTTACAAACGTTATTCGAACGTTAGATTTTTAAGTTAGAAATACGTTATAAGTACGTTTAATTTCTAACTTTCGGAGGGGGCGTGGCCAACTAGGAAATTTCTACCTGCATCATAAAATGGCAGCTGGAGACAAATTTATTCATATAAATAATTCCTAATATATTTTAGCAATCATAATATTTTTAAACATAATTTCGTTACATTTATTTATAAAATAGCCATCTTTTTAGGTGCCTCTAAATATTTTTCGTGTAATATGCTGTAATACTTCAATAAATTTGTTTACCTCTCAGAAAAACTTTATATTTAGTTAGTTAATATTTAGTTATACATTCAGAATCTTAAAATATATTATCAATTCTAGTAGAGCGTGGCCAGACTTACTATAATTTTGACTTTTGGGGGATGATATTTTTTTAACCCTTCGTTAGGCGCGCGGTCTACGATAGTAGACCATGCTTTTTTTTAGCTGGGTAACTTTTTACACGGAGTGTTTACGCTTGCGCCCCTTTGAGTAGCTGTGCATTATGCATCAATCTATTAGATCAGTAATAATTCACACTTTGAATGGGTATAATATTGTTTTTATTCATATTGAAACCTGCCTGGTCTACAATTGTAGACCGCGCGACTAACCACGTTACCTTTTTTTACAAATTACCATACAGATGTAAAATATATGTTAGAATTGTATATCATTTTTCTTTTACCCTTAACACTTACTAAAACAATAATAATATGAAAAAAATATGTAAATAACTTTTAAATACAACCAAATAAATAACATAAGATATTTGGTTTTTAAAAATATAAATGTGTTTTTTTTTAAACAAAAAATAAAATGGTCTACAAGTGTAGACCGCGCGCCTAAACACGTTACAAAAAGAGGCGCGCCTAACGAAGGGTTAAACTTATGGAAATAATAAATATAAAATTATATTGTAATTTAATATAAAGGGTGATCCATAACTGGCATGCCAAAATTTAAGAGGTGATTCTAGATCCAAAAATATAAAAAAAGTTCCTATAAAGGTTGGTCCGGAAATGAGCCCTGAGGGATCTAGGGCCCTTTAAAATTGTAATAAAAATAAGGTTTTTAATTAATAACTCGGGTACCGTTTAAGCTAGAGCGGCGAGCTTTTGCATGTATACTAGTATTAATAAGGGCAATAAGTTTATGTTAATTTATTTTTTTAATTTATCCAGAGGCGTGCCCAGACGGACAATGAGTGTTTTCTACTATAGCTTACGTGTTAATAATGGGAATTTAAAAAATATGTAAAGTTAAAATAAGGCTAGAAAAAGGTTAGAATTTAGTTATGAAACTAACGTTAGATAATCTAACAATCTAACTTAGATTGTTTGTTTTTTCAAACGTTAGTTTTTAAGGTTAAATTTATATATTTTATAACGTTTTTGTCAAACGTTAGTTTTTAGAGTTAGGTTTCCTGGGATATTTATGTAAATTGAGAATAGTGGTACCATCGCTGCCAATAAATTCGGCTACACCCAAAAATGATACATATTAAAACCAACTTTAAAATTTTACAGACATATGTAATACTTAACTTAAATTTTAAATTTTGTCAATAAATGTCAAATTGACAAATAATTAAATTGACATATTTTTTTAATAATGCCAAGCGAATTAAAAAAAGCAATTCTAACAGCAAGACTAAATGATGGTTTTAGTATAAGAGCGATAGATAATACTAGTACTAGAACTTGGTGAAAAACAAAAAGACCAGTTAAGGTATGTTAACGTTTCGTCTGTTATCAAGACATCTTCTTTCTGCTTACAGAAACATTATGTCCGTCTTTTTATGGAGCGCCAAGGCGTGTTGTACTTACACTTATATGAGTTTAGATAAAGTTTTTAAATAAGGAAGTACACAGCAATTGCCTGTAAAACATTTCAAAAGATAATAACATAATATAAAAACAAATAATAATAGTTTTTAAATTGCGCTGTAAATAACTGTTATTTTTACAAAACTATTTTATCTATCATTTATGGTGTTTGGTAGGTGTGTTTTATAATGATAATATTTATGAAAACATTATTTACTTGTCAATTTCTTTATTATTTACATCCCGTCAATAATTCTATGTGATTATTGAATAAGCACTTGACTGCCTCAAGTTCTCCTATTTCAGTAAAATATGATACGTTTGTAGTTACAAAGCAAAGAACTTTTACCTCAAGAAGGAACATGATAAAATCTACCGTATGCTTTGTTTGAAGCGTAAACCAACTACGATGAGGGGCTGGTGGGGAGGGACTATTGTTTACACTTAGTACGCGTAAAGAGAGAGAAAGAATATGTAAACTCACAGTCTAATGTCGTAAAATGACTGACAGGGGTACAGTGTTGCCGATTGGAAACATATACTTTGGATATTTTATTGTAAATTTTAAGAAACATAAGTTCTGTATGAGTTTTATATGAACTAGTAGTTTAATTTTAATAGATTTAAATATACTATATTATTAAACATAATTATAGTATACACAATAAAGTTTTTTACATTTTTAATTTAAGTATAATGATTTGAATTCATGAAAAGGTGGAAACTACGAAACATCGCTACTAGGTAGCCTGAAAGTCGACTAGCGACATCTACATTTTACACCACAAAGCTGTATCGCATTTCTGTTAGTTAATACACAAACAAAAAGATGACACCTTCATAAACATTGGTCTGAAATTACTTCTTGAGGTAAAAGTTCTTTATTACAAAGGTAATTATTTTGCTTTATGGTTACGCTCAGGTGTATAAATTCTTACCGCATACCCGTTTTCTGCCCGACTCACAGCTTTCCTCCATGTCTGTATTTTTAGATCATAAATATTTTTAGGAATTTTTTATAAATACTCATATACAATTACACAAGAGGCTGAGAATTATGCGGGAAAAAATCGCTGTTTTCATAAAAAATTTCTGTCTGAAAATAATTACGACTGGGGCGATGTCCCTGGAGTAATTATGATATTTCCTTTGACAACAAATTGGAATAAAAACTGTGAATTTTTCCCGATAATTCGAAGAATCATGTGTAATTCGGAAGATTATTTTTTAACGATTTATAATATGTCAAACCAACTTTTATATTTTTTTCATCGCTAATTGATATAAATTGTTTTATTACTTATCTTAATATTTTTACCGGCATATTCTTTGATTTGGATAATTTAATTATATTCTCAACTGCTAAACTAAAACCTTTTTGTCCATTTTTAAATTGCAAATTATAGTTCTGTCAATAGTTTAGTCACTTACTGCAGTACTGACTAGTGCGGTACTGCGCTAGGCAACCATGTTCATAAAAGTCAATCTATAAAAACTGTCATTACATTTTATAAAAAGAATATTTTGAGGTAATTATTGGTAAATAATAAATTAATAACAATAATTATAAATAGTAACCTTGTTGTAAAAGAGATATACTTAAAAACAAAATACTACCGCGATTCTCACTAGAATTTTCTACAGTAGAAAATTCCCAATATAACTGTATTATGATTGGACAGAAATAAACACGTGGCCAGAAATATTGTTAAAAGATTGGTTGATAAAAACTTTAAAAAATAATCTGTAAAATGTTTCTTTTATTATCCCATTAACCTTATAACCTTATAAACTCGGAAGTTATTTCTTAAATAAGCTAAATATATAAGTTTTATGAAGTTAAAGTTTCCTTAGAAGCTGTTTCCAAATCAAGCTTAATATATCCTAAAGAAATTTTACCTACATAAATAAAAAGGATCGCCCGTAATTCAGTTTTTAATATCAATTCAATTCAATTCAATTCAATTCAATTTCAATTCAATTCAATTCAATTTATTTAATAACTTGCCTTTACAAAATTTTGATATAATTTAATATGCCTAAATTTGCATTTGTGTGCAGATCATTTACTAAATAATCTATTTTAATTAAGTTAAGTAAACTAAATAAGATATACATAAGATACACTAACAAAAAACACAAAAATGAGGATGCGGCGCAAGCGAAAGAGATGGAAAGCAAAAAACGACAAGGATATTAGAGAGTGGATTAGTCGATGTAAAGTTATTATTCTGTACTACAACATGGAGTGAATGAGTGAATTATTATTTATTACAAACGTTTTAAGTTCTCGTTTAAACCTATTTTTATTTAAACACCTAATTTCATTTGGAATTAGGTTATAAAATTTTGGTCCGTAAAAAAGAATTGACCTTTGAGTGTGAGCTTTAATAAATCGGGGTACAGATATACTATCATTACTAATCGATCTTGTTTTTTGATTATGAACTACTACTGGCAAGTTTTCTCTGTTATTATGAGTCCACAGTATAATTTGATATACATAAAGTTGTCTAATTGTAAATATATTATTTTCTTTATATAAAATATCAGTGGAAAACCTTCTTGATTTATTAAGAATAATTTTTAATAGCGTATTTTGGGTAACTGCCAAGCCATGAAGGGTATTATCCAGTAATCCACCCCAGATACAAATGCAATATCTAAGCAACGATTCGACCAAAGCTCTGTACACAATAAGTATAAGTTTATTAGAAAGTATATCTCGAAGCTGATAAAACTTGTAAATGAGCCTCCTCAGTCTGGTGTTTAGATAATTAATATGTTCATTCCATTTCAAGTGTTGATCCACAATGACTCCAAGGTATTTAATATAAGTTGTACGTTTAACATCGGAGCAGTTACATTGATCTCTGTTACAATTAAATGTATGAATTTTTAAAAAGTCACATACAGGTTGATCAGTGGAAGTCGCAGAAAAAGTTAAGAATTTAGTTTTGTCAACATTAAGACTGAGGAGGCTTGTATCTAGCCAGAGTTTTATCAGCGTAAGTCCGTGTTCTGCTTTTTTGTAGACAATATCCCATGAATCTCCTAGAAATACCAAGGCTGTATCATCTGCGTAGGAAAAGATTTCACCGGGAAAGTTAATTATATTATAATTATATTATAATATTATAAATGCTATTTATATAAATTAAATATCACAGCTACTGTTTAAAAAAAAGTCTGCCACATCATATTATGAGCACTAATGTAAATATCTCCACTGTCATTTTATCTTTAACATTCTTCTTAAATTCTATAATTTTATTAATTAAATAGTATATTCTATAACTAGTATGGAATGGAAAATATTCCGGGAGAGTGGAAAGTTTGGCATACGAGCCGGAACGCGAGTATGATGGTCCCGCGAGCGCTAAATGACTATTCCATACGTGTTGTTGACTATACTTTTTCTTCGACTGCAAATATGAAACACTGTATGGCTTTAAACTGCGAACAAGGTTAAAAACAATGTTTTTTGTGACTCGACAGTGTAAATGCAACAACAAAACACATATTTTTTCAATAAGGCAATTAATGTTATTTAATAATTTTATTAAATCAGTAGTTAACAAAGATTTTTATTTAATTTTAGCACATATTTACAAATTATAATGCAAAAATTGAAGGTTATGTCAGATTGTTGTGACAGATATCAGGTTTAAATATTTAACAATAGATGGAGCAGTTTTAATTTTTTGAACTAAATTGATAAAAAGCTGATCAAGAAAAACTAATAAACTTTTTATGTAATTTTAACGCAAAACTTTAAATTGCATTAAATTATTCAATATTTCATGGTAATATATATTATGCTACAGTTTTCTTTACTTTTATAAACAAGAGATGGCACTACATGTGCTCATTCTAACACTTGATACGGAATATTCATACCGTGTTTAGAGCTAGAATGGATTCATTCTGTGTTTGAAAAGTGTGTTTATTTTCTTACATTCTAAAGCAGGCGTAGAAAAAGTATATACCGTATTCACAAGCTGGCATAAGAACATAAAACATAAGAATGCGATGCCATGATTGGCTTGATGGGCAGCCATGTATCTTGTAAGCCAATCAAGTCATCGCTTTCTTATGTTTTATGTTCTTATGCAAGCTTCTGGATATGCCTTGAACTTAAATTTAAAACTACTTGAATACTGGGCTGAAAATCGGTGTCGAAGTTTTTAATCAATAGTTAAATTTTCTTTTGTACATCAGTACAAAGTAACGAATTGTCCGAAGAATAAAAAGCTTTCAATTTCTTAATCCGTATAAGGTTTGGATGTATCGGAATTCGAGGACAATTGGCACCAATTAAAGTCAACAGCAAATTTAATTTATATAATAGTGCCCTCTGTGAACCGTTGGCCGTAATTTCACTTTGAATAGAAGTATTTGTTTCATTCGCATTTTTTCGAGTAATTAATTTCCACAAATATTGTATTGATTTAAGGCATATCCAGAAGCTTGCATAAGAACATAAAACATAAGAAAGCGATGCCTTGATTGGCTTACAAGATACATGTCGGCCCATCAAGCCAATCACGGCATCGCATTGTTATGTTTTATGTTCTTATGCGAGCTTGTGAATAGGCACTTATATATTATAAGGAATTTATTTCAGGATCCAAGCGTTGGGTCATATGCGAATAGTTTTAAAATATTCGACAACGACAAAAATAATTAATGGAAATATATAATAAAAGTGGTCTTAAAATAGAACCGTGAGATATACCAAAACTAATTTTAAAATTTATTGATCTGGGATTACTAATTAAAACAGATAGGGATCTATCAGGTAGATAACATAAGTTTGCAGCAACTTAAAAGAAAATTATAGAAATATATCAAAGACCAATTTAAAGTTTTGCGTTAAATTTACATAAAGTTTATTAGTTTTTCTTAATATTTGACCAGTTTTTTATCAATTTAGTTCAAAAAAATAAAACTGCTCCATCTATTGTTAAATATTTAAACCTGATATCTGTCACAACAATCTGACATAACATTCAATTTTTGCATTATAATTTGTAAATATGTGCTAAAATTAAATAAAAATCTTTTTTAAGTACTGATTTGATAAAATTATTAAGTAACATTAATTGCTTTATTTAAAAATATGTGTTTTGTTGCATTTATAATTTAGAGTCACAAAAAACATTGTTTTTAATCTTGTCCGCAGTTTAAAGCCATACAGTGTTTCATATTTGTAGTCGAAGAAAAATTATAGTCTACAACACGTATGGAATAGTCATTCCGCGCTCTCGGGACCGTCAAAATTCCGCTTCGGAATATTGTCTATTCCATACTAGTTAAAGAATATACTATTCTTAAGACAATCACGAAATGGGAAAGCATTTCGCTAGCAAAAAGATTCTTTTATTGCTTTTTTTATGCTTCTTAATATTTTTTGTGCAAAAAAGTGGATTTTCACAAAAAAACGAGTGTTGCTCGATTGCTTATATACCTGTCTGACCTCGATAACTCAAAAGCGCTTTGAGATGAAGACTTTAAATCTAGACCAGAGGTTTCGAGTGAAAAATAAATTGTCAAGTATTATTTAATTAAGTATTCTTTACACATTTTCTGGAACTTTTCAAAAGGCGTTTTATACCTTGGTATTTACGGCATTTGTTCGAATCAGGGTAGATTAGACTTGAGTAATTAATGGCCAGATATCGGTGGATAATTAGTGCGATTTGTAGCCTGAAAAGAGTGCATTGTTTTGGTATGTCGCTGATACGTTCACCTCTCTGTTTATGGTCAAAAGTGCCTTTTTCTACAAGAAGCAGTTAAGTGCATTTGCCCTTTTTAGAAACTCACCATTTAAAAGTAAAAATTGTGAGAAAAGTCTTCTGTCGGATTGACTTAGTTCCTTTAAAGGTTTGAACTATTTTTATAGGATATTAGAGTAGAAATACTTACTCTACTTGTACAGTATACAAAGACACTAAAAAAATTAAATTTATTGATTTATTTGTTATCTTATAAACGATTTAAATCCTATCTTTTAAAGCTAGAATTCAATAAATCCTGTAAACTTTAGAATTACATTATTTTTTGTATTTTATTTTTCTTGCATGACATGAGATAGGGGTCATTCCGCGTCAACTGCTACCACAGCATCAAAAATTAAATATTATTTTTTCGTACGACCTAGTGTACACGAAATAAAGAAAAATGCATGTTCACTATATATTCTCGTTAGGTTATTTTTCTATCACACGAGTACATAGTGTATATTTGAATGAAATGACGATTACACATAGCTTTCATTTTTACAATAGTAGTTTTCGTAACGAGTAAGGACTTGTCGCAAACGAGTTGCGAACAACATTTTTCGTTCGATCTACAGTCTAGACTCTTTAAAAATGTATATTTTAAATAATTACCTGTGTTTAATTTTGATATTTCAAAATTTTATAAACGTCAAATTACTTTTGTTAATGTA
Organism: Brachypterus glaber; assembly: GCA_958510825.1. Taxonomy (NCBI): domain Eukaryota; kingdom Metazoa; phylum Arthropoda; class Insecta; order Coleoptera; family Kateretidae; genus Brachypterus; species Brachypterus glaber. The sequence goes on from OY294045.1 coordinate 9,557,724, forward strand.
ATCATCATCAAGAATCAGTCCTAGGACTAGTTTGGGGTAGCTTTTTTTCTAACTTACAGCTCACTTTCTAAAAAATATCCATAATATTGTTATTCATAAGAGTTCATAATATTGTTTCCCCCAATTATATTGTTTATAACTCTATCTGATCATTTTATATTTAATATTCTTCTAGAGTATCACATTTTAGAGGACTCCATTTTCCTATCTGCCATCCCTATTATGTGTTTCACATTCGCAAATATGTAATATAGAACATGTTATTGCTCCAAAGCGTGCTTGAGCGGTTTGTTTCTTGTCTTTTCTTGCTGACTGCCCTAAATGCAATTACAGAAATATTCAGGACATCGCTTTGCGCGGTACCGCAAGATTAATAAAAAATAAATTAATCTTATTACGAAAATCATAAAATTCATCCTTTATAAGCTGACAGTTTAATAAATTACAAAATTCATTGATTAAAAATAATTTAACTGCTGAAAGGTTTCAATATAAAAAATTAACAAGTGGTAATTTTTCATACTTTTATTTTGGAAAATAGGTGCTGACATTCGATTTAAAATGACACTGGTTTTTAAGAGTAATTTTAATAACAGTTTTTTTTTGTTTATGAAGCTTAAGTTAAAATCTTTATAGGTTGGTTTAATAACACAGCCACATAAAAAGAAAAAAGGTCTGATACTTTTGACGAGACACATGTATTCCTATGTATTTTGAGTTGCAGAATCCGAATCTGAGGTCAAAACAGCATCTCATATGATTAGTTTTCGATAAACTCAAAAAGCGTCATTTTTGAGTATGAAAATAAAGTTTTTTGAGGTTATCTCCAAATCGGATGACGTGCTGTTTTGACTTCAAATTCTGGTTCAGCGCCTCAAAATACATAGAACTCTGGAGAGAAGTCCCCATTTTTAATGACAAAAGCCCAAACAAAAATTGAGATTTTCCCATTATAATGAAACATTTATTGTTGAATCATTTCTTCTTCAAAACTTGTAAGTATCGGAATTTTTCTTTAATTTTTTTTTGTAAGATTTTTGATCTCCAAATGTACAAAAAAAAGTAGTCTATCTGTATCCACTGTAGTGGATAACTGATTAGAAGTTAGGGATAAATCATCTATGTAGTATTGGTATGATTTTTACCAAAGTTCTTTTGGTAATTTAATAGTAAAAATTGTTTGGTTTTGTTATTTTTGTAAAATTTAGTATTTGGAATAGTATTCTCGGTTGATCAGGTACACCAAACTGATAGGATCAGTCAGATTTTTACTTTTTGTTTGTTATAAAACGAAAAATTGTAATTCCAACTAAAGAGTGGGATTCCTACACGTACAAGCAGAAAAGAGTTATAAAATATTGCAGTTGACTGGCACATTGGCATTTTTGATTGGTAATCACTATTGTACTTTTAGGCAATCATTACTTACAGAATTCATTCCTATAAGAAAGATTGCCAAAAAGTATATAGCAATTATTCTATAAACTACTATTAAACTCTTTTCTCTGTGTATGACGTTTTCCTTCCTTTTTTTTTCAATGCAAAAACCAGCAAAAATTGCATTTATTCTACTTAATTTGTTATCTAGCGCCGCCATTGGGGTATACCTCATGGATCCTTACTGTGACCGGTTGCCAACATTAATTAATATAAACGACTTTCTTGTAATGCCACAGAGTAAAATATAGGAGATATTTATAACGACCGACGTTAAAACAATTATATACGGTGTGCAAGAGGTTAAGTTAATCATAATAAATGTACTTTACGACAGGCACAGATTCTTGTACACATTTTTTTAAGAAAGTGCTACAATATTACAGTAAAAACTGTTATTCACTTTATGTAATTGGCTAATATATAAATAATATAAGAAATTTCTTGTTTTACGGCAAATTTACTGTTAACAATTTAATATTTTTCCTCAATAGCCAAGCTATATCAATATTCATGGTTTGTTGAACAAGTATTACTTTATTTAGTAATATTTATTAAAGCTACATCCTCCTGATCAAACTTAATTAGAAAACGTATTTTTAATCAAATTACTGACATTTAGAGGCCATTAATTAATAATTATTAATTAATTAATTAACTAATATTAATTATAATTATTTTTCCCTTAAGGTATGCAATAAAAAATAGGGTCATTTCATCTGGGCCTGCTTTTTTATTTGTTTGTGTATCCCGTTTTTAGTCTTGTTCGATTTATTTTACGTTTTGTCGCTACCCGAATCGGAAAAACGCAATCCAAAAAGTCCAAACCAGACTACTAAAAAAGAAAAAACAAAGTAAGCACATATTATGAAGTGAAAATATCCCAAAACAGATTAATTGATAGAAATATTGCCGTCTATATTACAGCTGTTACAAAATAAAAAAAAACATTTATTTGGTTACCAATCAAAGTTTATAATAAAAGATACACTAGTTCCAGGACCCTCCACGCTGCTTTTCAACGTACTAGACATGTTCCATATAATATTTATTAAAAAATAAACAAATAATTGAAGACATAATAACCATTTATTTTCAATACAGTATATAATAGACAGGAATCATTAAATGTATACAATACTAAATGTAGAAGTTGACTTCTTCTCAGTAGTCAAGTTTATTTTTATTGTTATTTAATAATCCAGTTTAGCATAAATTTATTTATGTATGGACATAATATAGTATTTATTTACTATTATATATACCATGAACGGACATCCATCACTTTCAATATAAAAGTCACGTCCAGACTGTCATTATGGCTTTAAAAAATCACTATATAGCGTAGGAGGTCACATAAACATGTAGGCATACATCCATAGAGCATTCAAATATATTCATATCCTGAGCGAGAAACCAATTTTGCCTAAACAATAGGTTTTATAATTATAAATTTAAGCTGTGTCATTTTAATGAGGTACCGCGGGGAACAATGTTTAGGCCCATTTCTAAGAAAATTATGGGTAAATGATTTAGAAAGATTTTTTACAGACAATATTATTGAAGATAACCGAATAATTTTTTTGTTATATTGCTAATGAGTATTTATAAAAAAAATATTCAATAACAAATAACATGCATGTAACCTACATCAAATGCTAAAAAATAGCATACATTTTATTTATGTACATAAATTTTCCATATAAAGCATTGAATAACATTACAATGTCCAGTCTATAGTCTAATATCTACCCCCATGGTTGTTTCAAAGAATGTGGAAAAACATTCAATATACATAGTAAAAAGTATTTCTATGGTAAACATAATAAACAAACAATCCCAAGATTTCTTGCAAATGACAACACATGTTTCAAGAAAAATCAGTATTATTATCATGATTAAGTTATCAGTTTTCCTAGCTAGACCTTTCCATGTCCTTTTTCCCGATTATAAAATATCACTAAAAGAAATATCTACTATTTTATTACTATTTTTATGACTATTTTTTGCTAAGATAAAAAGATGTTCATTACTTTCTTTAAGTAACGATAAATATGAGGACAAAGCAAAGAACTTTTACCTCAAGAAGTAATTTCAGACCAATGTTTATGAAGGTGTCATCTTTTTGTTTGTTTATTTACTAACAGAAACGCGATACAGCTTTGTGGTGTAAAATGTAGATGTCGCTAGTCGACTTTCAGGCTACCTAGTAGCGATGTTGCGTACTTTCCACCTTATCATGAATTCAAATCATTATACTTAAATTAAAAATGTAAAAAACTTTATTGTGTATACTGTAATTATGTTTAATAATATAGTATGATTAAATCTATTAAAATTAAACTACTAGTTCATATAAAACTCATACAGAACTAATGTTCCTTAAAATTTACAATAATAATAATAAAAATATGTTCATTACTTTCTTTAAGTAACCATAAATATGAGGACAAAGCAAAGAACTTTTACCTCAAGAAGTAATTTCTGACCAATGTTTATGAAGGTGTCATCTTTTTGTTTGTTTATTTACTAACAGAAACGCGATACAGCTTTGTGGTGTAAAATGTAGATGTCGCTAGTCGACTTTCAGGCTACCTAGTAGCGATGTTGCGTACTTTCCACCTTATCATGAATTCAAATCATTATACTTAAATTAAAAATGTAAAAAACTTTATTGTGTATACTGTAATTATGTTTAATAATATAGTATGATTAAATCTATTAAAATTAAACTACTAGTTCATATAAAACTCATACAGAACTAATGTTCCTTAAAATTTACAATAATAATAATAAAAATATGTTCATTACTTTCTTTAAGTAACCATAAATATGAGGACAAAGCAAAGAACTTTTACCTCAAGAAGTAATTTCTGACCAATGTTTATGAAGGTGTCATCTTTTTGTTTATTTATTTACTAACAGAAACGCGGTACAGCTTTGTGGTGTAAAATGTAGATGTCGCTAGTCGACTTTCAGGCTACCTAGTAGCGATGTTGCGTACTTTCCACCTTATCATGAATTCAAATCATTATACTTAAATTAAAAATGTAAAAAACTTTATTGTGTATACTGTAATTATGTTTAATAATATAGTATATTTAAATCTATTAAAATTAAACTACCAGTTCATATAAAACTCATATTCTGTATGAGTTTTATATGAACTAGTAGTTTAATTTTAATAGATTTAAATATACTATATTATTAAACATAATTACAGTATACACAATAAAGTGTTTTACATTTTTAATTTAAGTATAATGATTTTAATTCATGATAAGGTGGAAAGTACGCAACACCGCTACTAGGTAGCCTGAAAGTTGACTAGCGACATCTAGATTTTATACTACAAAGCTGTAATGTTCCTTAAAATTTACAATAAAATATCCAAAGTATATGTTTCCAATCGGCAACACTGTACCCCTGTCAGTCATTTTACGACATTAGACTGTGAGTTTACACATTCTTTCTCTCTCTTTACGCGTACTAAGTGTAAACAATAGTCACCAGCCCCTCACCGTAGTTGGTTCACGCTTCAAACAAAGCATACGGTAGATTTCATCATGTTCCTTCTTGAGGTAAAAGTTCTTTGGGACAAAGCTACACCCATTTTTCACAAGATAAAATTAACCTTTGTTTTGTATTTAATTGGCAAGAAAATTGGTATAACACTAAAAGCTAAAATAAAATAGTTTTGCTATAAACATTAATGTTCAGTAATAAATCAAAGCTATTAAATTTATTGCAAAATTATAGAAATTAAATGATCAAATCGATCCAATAAATAATTCTGAGTATAAATATGACTCTCACGTATCCAACACCTTACGGAGTGTCACATAACATTTAGCACAATTTCACTAAATTGAGTTAATAGTGAGTCAAGTTTTTATTGAAATATTTTATTTATTCGAATAACCTGAATTTAAGTTATGTTTAAGTATTTTATCATCTATGATAGGTTAAATCACCAGACTTATGAATTTTGCCAGTTAAACTGTGCGCAGCTTTTTTTTTCGACGAAGTCAAGGACATTTATCTTGAATGGAGCTCTCTACAACTAGAATTATGAAACAAAAGACGTCTACCCTATCTCTATCTCATTTGTGCTACACTTTCCAGCCAACCAAATAAATACTGTATTTGTTTTTTATACAACAAATACAGTATTTATTTGGTTGGCCGGAAAGTGTAGCACTGAGCGGCACGAACGAACATAGCTAATGTGAATCTGTAGAATAAGATAATTCTACTAAAATTTAGATGGCGCCAGTAATTTCTTTAATAAAAATAATATAGTTACACTTTTCGCCCGGCCAAGTAAATATTGTATTTGTTCAACAAAGAACAAATACAGAATTTGTTTGGTTGGGTGGAAGTGGGAGTGTATGTATGTTTTCTATCCTTTTTGGGTAGAACTTTTGTCTCTGTCTAATCTAACGGGAGAAATCGCCATTATTTAGTCAAAAACGTTTGCTTTTAATTCAAAATATGCAAAAAAAATACAGCTGACCATAAAATTCATAAAACGACAGAATTGTGTTAAAATGGTTTCCTAAATAAACTTTATTAAAAAATTCAAATAAAACCATAGCTAGGGGAAGCTACTATGTAATCGCTGTTAATTTTTAACAAAAGCTAACTTGAACAAATTCGGTTTATTTACTGTTTGTGATTGATTTGTTAAACAAAAAAAAGTCCTTCTAATGGGTTTATATTATATTATATAGTCTAAAAACGTTTTCTTAATAAGCGTGCAGATTTGACTCTTGGTACTGAAGAGGTCCAGCAGCCCGAAACTGTCAGTCTACCGATATCACTCTGTAAGATGATAATAAAATAGATTGATGGTTTATTCTTTCTTGAGTTATCGTGTTCACAAAAATCGTGCCATCGGATGGACGGACGAACAGACATTTAAAAAAAAAAAGTTGCTTATTTTCTCCATCAAACAAATTTATATCCAAGAATTTTTCGTGTAGGACGATTTTTGAAAATTTTGGAAAATTCGAAACTAACGTATAATACTATTCTAGCTCAGGTGCTGTGAATAGTATATTAATCTACCTCACGGTACTCTTGAATGATCAATAGGTTGAACTAATGTGGCAAAAAAATCTGACCATGGAACATGGTAGTAGAAGGTTCACTTGTTATAGAATCACCGACAGCCAAATCCCAAAAAATTGTTTTTGGAAAATAATGATAAATAACCGTCTGCAGAGTTCATGGTCAATACAAACTTAAAGTGTACATTATGTTGCATGATTTTGGTAGTAATTCTCGTGCTGATTCCGAATATGTTTTAAGTTACTCTCTATCTTTTTCCGTTTTTGAGAGAAAAGCGTATAAAAATCACAAAAATTATTTTTTCGCATGTTTTAATGTAGCCTAGACATTTGGCTATAAGACAATAAAATAACTTTCTTAGCCTAAATTATTGTCCGATTCTCGTTCTGTATTATTATAAAGGAACATCTCGTCTAACATTTTTGTGAAAATTTTTAAAATTTTATTATAAACGTGTTTAAATTAAAAAAATAATTATTTTGTTACATAGTGTTCATAATATATCTTTCACTTTGAAAAGTAATTGTCAGATGTGTACATAGACGTTCCTAAAGTTATTTTCTATATTTTGCCCAGACAAAAACATTTATTATTATAGACTTCACAGTGTGAAGTATTGAACGATGGTTTTTAAATTAAATTAAAAACTCATCAACAATTTACCTCAGATCAAAAAATTTTTACAATATACACGTTTTTTTATCAAATTCTGAACTACCTTCTTTCATTTTCTGTATAAAAAATAAGTAAAAATTAAAGGAATTAGATTTATATGCTTATGAATTTTATGAATTTTCACATCTTCGTTAACAAAATCTGGCATTACAGGTATGGTTCTCTTGTAAATATGTTTTTCACAATCATTTAGGAAATGACGACAAGAAACACAAATTGATACTGGGAACCTCCAATTGTTAACATCATAGTGTTCATTAATATGTATTTTCATAAGGTCTTCCAATTTTTTAGTTATCCTAAAATGGACTTCTTTACATTTTTTAAATGAAATTTTCACGCCGCAGGCAGCACAAACTTTTTTTCTATTATTTTCGTGGTCGGTCATTATCTAAGATAAATTTAAAAGTTATCAGTATAGAAGCAATTATTTATTTTATATAACCGTAATATAAATTATTTTTGGCAAAATATCACTCTTAAATCAAATATATAATTATTAAGTTCAAAATACTTACATATATGTAAATAATACTGAAGGTAAAAAATAAAAGCCTTCATCAAAATTCAACATTTATTGTTATAACATTATTTCTGACAAATAAGTCAATTTATAACAAGCTAGTAATAGGTAGGTTAATAGTATTATTAACATTCTCAAGTATTCGGTAAAAATTATTAACGCGCCTCTGTGTTGGACAAATCCATCAAATCTGAAACATCTGTAATGACACTGATTAACAAAAAAAAGTATTTTAATAAAAACGCGATTTCAAGGGTGTTTAAATATGTATTTAGATTTACCAAAAGAAAAAAAAATCCAAGATATTCCTTTGGAACTATACAGAACGAAAATCGAACTACAATTTAAGCCAAGAAAGTTATTTTATCGTCTTATAACAAAATGTCTAGGCTACATTAAAACATGCGAAAAAATATTTTTTGTGATTTTTATAAGCTTTTTTCTCAAAAATGGAAAAAGATAGAGAGTAACCTAAAACATATTCGGAATCAGCATGAGAAATACTACCAAAATCAAGCAACATAATGTACACTTTAAGTTTGTATTGACCATGAACTCTGCAGACGGTTATTTAACATTATTTTCCAAAAACAAGTTTTTGGGATTTGGCTGTCGATGGTTCTATAACAAGTGAACTTTCTACTACCATGTTCCATGGTCAGATTTTTTTGCCACGTTAGTTCAACCCATTGATCATTCAAGAGTACCGTGACCTACTCATCGCCCAATTCTCTTACATCAACTTATTTTGGTACTAATATAACTTTGATTCCAAAGAAAATGAAAACTGCTTTGCAAAGAGGTGCTATATTAAAATTTTCTACTAGTTTGGCATAATATAATGATATTATATCAAACGCATTATCATTCGTTTAAGTAAAAACTATACTGATTTGGTTCAAAGAATCTATTTTTTCTACGACTGCTTTAGAATGTAAGCAAATACACACACTTTTCAAACACAGAATAACTCCATTCTAGTTCTAGATACGGTATGAATATTCCGTATCAAGTGTTAGAATGAGCACATGCATCTCTTGTTTATAAAGGTAAAGAAAACTGTATCAAAATTAGCAAAAAAATATATATATATATATATATATATATATATATATATATATTTTACCATAAAATATTGAATAATTTAATGCAATTTAAAGTTTTGCGTTAAAATTACATAAAGTTTATTAGTTTTTCTTAATATTTGACAAGTTTTTTATAAATTTAGTTCAAAAAAATAAAACTGCTCCATGTATTGTTAAATATTTAAACCTGATATCTGTCACAACAATCTGACATAACGTTCAATTTTTGCATTATAATTTGTAAATATGTGCTAAAATTAAATAAAAATCCTTTTTAAGTACTGATTTGATAAAATTATTAAATAACATTAATTGAATTATTTAAAAATATGTTTTTGTTGCATTTACAATGTCGAGTCACAAAAAACATTGTTTTTAACCTTGTCCGCAGTTTAAAGCCATACAGTGTTTCATATTTGCAGACGAAGAAATATTATAGTCTACAACACGTATGGAATAGTCATTCCGCGCTCGCGGGACCGTCATACTCGCCTGCCGGCTCGTATGACAAACAATCCGCTCGCGCGGAATACTGTCTATTCCATACTAGTTATAGAATATACTATTTTCAGTGCTTAACATGTATATTCATATCTGGAAGCTTTTGAAGTGGGTACATGGAATCATGGACTTATTTGGAAGTCGTTTTTTTATTCGAATGCCTGTCGCCTAAATTAACTGTCTGATTAAAGTCTTTTACATGCTCGTCATTCAGAAGAATAGTGGACCACTTTTAAAGAAGACATCATTATTTTAAATTAGATTTTTTCATGTGTACAGTTAAGAGTTAATTGCTTATTATTCTACCGTTCTTTTTTATAATTCAAAGTGCGTATTTTAGAATGATAAGAGATTATTATGACTAAAAGTCGTATGTTTCATAAATGTGAGATGTTTTTCTTATTATTTCTACTGCTAAAGTGTTTTGCCCCTTATATAAGTTTCTAAAAACTAAATCCTCCCACTACCTTCACACGAAAATTCATATTGGTTTTATTCGAATCATAGCTCAAATAAGAACCTCTAATAAACTGTTTTTAAAATTCTATTATTCTGGTAACTCTTACTCTGGTAACTCTTACTCTATTAACCAAGAGGAAAAGTGAACCATATGTAACAGATCTGAGTTTGAATCTCTACAACATATATTTTTTGATTGTCCTATCTATGAACCTCTCAGAAATCCATATGTACTCAGTCTAAGAGATATGAATGGGCTTATCTTTGCACTGAGTAACCTAAACCTCTTAAAACTTAAACTGTTGTACTTTTTTGTAATTAATATTCTTAAACTGAGATCCTTTATCCTTAACGAATAAAAGGCCTCAATTTTAATTAAGATTAGCTCATAAGTTTGTTATTTCATTTTAAGAAACAATAAAGTATCTATCTATCTATCTATCTATCTATCTATCTACTGGTAAAGTGAAATTTATATCAAACTAAAGCCATTTTAAGTGGTTTAGTGACCTTTTTATTTAAATAAATACTTTTTTACTTAAATAGTACGTATAGCATGTCACTAATGGTAGAAGAGGACAATATTTTTTTAGGTTCAAACCCAAAAGGGCAAATAAATACTATTTGCCCTGTTTTCTCTGCCGTTACACCTTTCACACAAAAAAGGTTATTCTTTTTCTGCATGTTAAATGCCATTTTTTAATTTTCTTGGACCATATATAATAAAATCATTTCTTCCCAAATTATACTATTCCTAATTCTTGTAAGAATATTCATATAAGCCATCCTTTATAAAGTATGTGTCATAGATATCCCATGTAGGAGCTTAATTATAAAACTTAGCATACAGTTAAGCTAGATTAACCTTGAAAACGAAAATTTTACAAAATAAATTATTTCTTTTCTCATGCAGTAATGGGGTAAATGGAAATAATAGCAATTTCTAAATCTACTACTGAACAAAAAAAAATCTTATTTTATTTTGTTTTAATTTTCAGTTCCATAAAAAAAGTTCTGATTTGAAATTAACCACTTCCAGGTTATCCATCACGGTTTTCTCTAGTCTTCTACAAATTAGTGCTTTTTAAATAGTATCTAAAGAACTTATTTTTTCCACACTTTAGAACATACCATTATTTATCATGTTTTCAGACTGTGAAATCAATATTCTTCACCTATAGCAATATTAATTCTTTTTCTCCTAGTAGGAGTAAAATTTATTAACAGTTGAAATCTGCCACTTGATTTTCCTTGAACTGCAAAGACATGTAATTGCTTATAATTTTTAATGGACAAAAGCAACAATATTTTGCCATTGGATAAAAAATGAGCATGGCAAATATTATAAATGAATTAATTATTCCATCAATCTATTTTCTAATCATGTACGATGACATTGGTAGACTGACAGTTTCGGGCTACTGGCCCTCTTCAGTACCAAGAGTCAACTCTGCACGCTGATTAAGAAAACGTTTTAAGACTTTACTCGCAAAAGGAATATAGCCATTAGATTGATGTAGACTTGTGCGCCATCTATTTCTAGATGTAGACAACTACTCATACCTCTCCTAATCTGGAGACTTTGAATGGTAGCAAGTTAAAGACTTCTGTGTCTCAAGCACATAGTACCACTAACGGGTGGTTAGACGTAAAATTAGTAAGGACAGAAATTTTAATTTTAAACAAAATTATAAAAATATTAATTTATTATTCCATCAATCTATTTTCTAATCATCGTACAGAGTGACATTGGTAGACTGACAGTTTCGGGCTACTGGCCCTCTTCAGTACCAAGAGTCAACTCTGCACGCTGATTAAGAAAACGTTTTTAGACTTTACTCGCAAAAGGAATATAGCCATTAGATTGATGTAGACTTGTGCGCCATCTATTTCTAGATGTAGACAACTACTCATACCTCTCCTAATCTGGAGACTTTGAATGGTAGCAAGTTGAAGACTTGTGTGTCTCAAGCACATAGTACCACTAACGGGTGGTTAGACGTAAAATTAGTAAGGACAGAAATTTTAATATTAAACAAAATTATAAAAATATTAATTTATTATTCCATCAATCTATTTTCTAATCATCGTACATCGTCTACATCTAGAAATAGATGGCACACAAGTCTACATCAATCTAATGGCTATATTCCTTTTGCGAGTAAAGTCTAAAAACGTTTTCTTAATCAGCGTGCAGAGTTGACTCTTGGTACTGAAGAGGGCCAGTAGCCCGAAACTGTCAGTCTACCAATGTCACTCTGTACGATGATTAGAAAATAGATTGATGGAATAATAAATTAATATTTTTATAATTTTGTTTAAAATTAAAATTTCTGTCCTTATTATAAATGAATTAATTATAATAGAATATAACATATCATTCAGTAAATAAACAACTTACTGATGTTTTCACACATTTTAAAAAATATCAAAATTCTATCCACTAGAACTGTCAACTTTCAGTGAATAAATCAATTTATTCATTTGTTTTCAGAAATGGCGATTTCAAAGGCTAATTGTTTTTGCGCGGTTAATTAAGATCCAGCAAACATTTTAGTTTATTATTGATATAAAAATGTTAAAAAATAAGAATAAATGCGCTAGTAGTGAAAAAAAATACTATTATATCCTCGCACTCTTAAATCCCTCGATGCTACACAGCTCGGGATTTAATGCGCACGGCTATAAAAAAAGTCTTCTCTATCTTGGTATATAATTACTATTATCAGCACCCAAGTAATACTGTGAATTTCGTAAATTTTAAAAAATTTAAAATTATGTTTTTAGTAGGTTAATATCTAGGTTCACTTTAGTTGACTATTAAAAGTAATTCCTAGACATTTAAAGTTATGACGTAGTTAAGTTCGATGTTGCAGGTATAAGGTAAGTAGCATCAGTTCTGTTTTTGTTTGGGAAAGAGCAAATTTGAATTTCAATACAAACAGTTAAACATTTCCTATTTTTGTTTTTGTTTTATTTTAATTTTCAGTACTATGAATGCCTTGTTCTAATTTGAAATTAACCACTTCACATTTATCACGATTTTCTCCACGGTTATTGACTCAAGATCTATTACTATGTTGGCTTTAGAAGGAGTAATGAATCCGCTAATAGGATATGCATTGTTAATCATGTCTGTTGTCTGCATTTATTTGTATGACACAAGGTGTAACAATCGTACTTATACATCCTAGGTGTGTCTTTATTAGAATAACACTACTATACCACTCATACGAGCATATCTTTTACTGTTCATCTCTGAAGATTGTAGTATAAAATACCATTTGATTTGTTCAGTTTGACGTTTAACAACAATTGGTTTTGTAATAGATATCATTTTACTGTTTTCCGAATGGTACCATACTGGTAGATGCTTGATAGTGTAATTAATAAAAATCTACCAGTTTGTACGTGGGAACGAAGAGAATAAAATAAAGGTAATAACAGGAAACAAAAAATTCATTATTTTTAGAAGTAGAAAGCGTAGAAGATGATGTTTTGATAAGTTTTCTGGTTTAAAATTTTTGGAGTTTGTAACCAAGTAAACTCTAACTAGGCTGGTTTATGTTAATTATAATTAAATTAACTAATTAGGAGTTTAAGCAATGAAATGAAAGGTAATAAACGGATGACAAATAAATATGACATTTGATTGGTCAAATTCTTAATTTATCTACTTTGTTCAGCGTAAAACAACACTTATTGTTGGTTTCTTAGGAGTAAGGGTCACTGAGTTCAACGAAAATTGGCTCTTTTGTTGTGTTTTAACTGTTGCATGTTTTATATATTATTGAATGTATTTATTTAAATAACCTCATTCTTATGTGATGTTTAAGATAATAATCTTTAAACAAAGTATCGTTACTAGAAATTAATTATTTAAAAAAAAGACGGAGAAATATTTACAAGTCTATAACATATTAGTTATTGATCAAAATAATAAAAATTTACAATAAATATAATTTTTTTACGACTGCTTTAGAATGTAAGCAAATACACACACTTTTCAAACACAGAATGAATCCATTCTAGCTCTAGATACGGTATGAATATTCCGTATAAGTGTTAGAATGAGCACATGTAGTGCCATCTCTTTTTTATAAAAGTAAAGAAAACTGAAGCAAAACTAGCAAAAATATATATTTTACCATGAAATATTGAATAATTTAATTCAATTTAAAGGTGTGCGTTAAAATTACATAAAGTTTATTAGTTTTCCTTAATATTTGACCAGTTTTTTATAAATTTAGTTCAAAAATCTAAAACTGCTCGATCTATTGTTAAATATTTAAACCTGATATCTGTCACAACAACCTGACATAACCTTCAATTTTTGCATTATAATAGGTAAATATGTCATAAAATTAAATAAAAATCTTTTTTAAGTACTGATTTGATAAAATTATTAAATAACATTAATTGCTTTATTTAAAAATACAGGGTTATTCACGGAAGTGGCCTATTAAACGTTTATGGAGAACCAACAACTTTGAAAGTCTGCTAATTTGCACTTTGGGGTTTTTGAATATGGGCAATCGATTAAAAATATTTTCATGCTTGTGCCACTTCCGGTTGTACCGGAAGTGGCACTCAACTTTAATTTTTTAAATGGAACACCCCATATATTTTTTAATTTTTAAAATTTGCATAAAATTTGCTTTATTTTAATGTATAACACGTTATGTCTATCTCCAGTAGTTTTTGAGTTATTCAAGTTTTTAGCGAAAAATAAGCAAATTCAAGCACCCCTAAAAACAATAATTTCTCCTTGATTTTTTAAATTGAAGAAAAGTTGTTTTGTATTTTGCTCAATGATGGTTAAGCGAATCATTCTAAACTAAAATGGAATCCAAAATTTATACAGGGTGTCTGAAAAAGCAGGTCAAACTTAACAAAATTAAAATAGCCATAACTCTTTTTTTTTAAATGACACCCTACATTTTTTTTTATTTGTTTAAATAGAGAATTCAATTTTCTTTAAAATAAGTATAGGATACCCTATACCTAACTTTAACCGTTTTCGAGCTATTTGCAAATTAATGTGAAAAAGAAGTATTTTGCAGTATTTCTGCAATTACGTAAATTTTAAAATTGTATTGTGTTTTTATTTCTTTTAACCTAAATGTTATCGTTCTTATCGTGATAAATTAGTGTAAAATAATGGCAGAGGCTTATTCTTACCCTGTTATTTTGGATTTATTTTCTATTTTTGGTGAAAATGATAAAATAATTAGTAGAACCTGCAGAAACTTTAATACAAAATATCCTGATTTACCAAGAATGTCATGTAAAAAATTTAGAAGAATACACAAAAATTTTTCGCAATTTGGAAAAGAAAATGCAGTGAAATCTCTTACGAAACCAATTACAAACAACGAAGATAACGAAGTCAATGTTTTGGGTTACTTTTATGCATATCCACATGCCTCAATTCCTGCAGCTAGTTACGACTTGGGAATTTCCTATTCAAGCATCCAAAGAATTTTAAAAAACCACAAGATGCACGATTACAAAAAGCAAAAAATACAGGCCTTAAAACCTAATGATTTTCAAAATAGAGTGGACTTTTGTGAAAATCTTTTGATAAATATTCAAGAAAAACAAAACTTTTTAAAAAGAATAATTTGGACGGACGAGGCTAAATTTTCTCAACAGGGTATTTTTAACAGAAGAAATGTACACTACTGGGCGCATGAAAATCCAGTTTTAAGGTAAATATAATGATCTTTGAGGTAAATAAAAAAAAATCGATTAATTTTTCTGGCCTATTTTATAAAATATAACAAATTTTAACAGAAATACGGCTTTTTCAAAATAATTTGCAAATAGCTCAAAAACGGTTAAAGTTAGGTATAGGGTATCCTATACTTATTTTAAAGCAAATTTAATTTTCTATTTAACCAAATAAAAAAAAATGTAGGGTGCCATTTAAAAAAAATGAGTTATGGCTATATTAAATTTGTTAGATTTGACCTGCTTTTTCAGACACCCTGTATAATTTTTGGGTTCCATTTTAGCATAGGATAATTCGTTTAAGCATCATTGAGCAAAACACAAAACATCTTTTCTCCAATTGAAAAAATCAAGGAGAAATTATTGTTTTTAGGTGCTTGAATTTACTTATTTTTCGCTAAAAACTTGAATAACTCAAAAACTACTGAAGATAGACATGAAGTATTATACATCAAAATAAAGCAAATTTAATGCAAATTTAAAAATATATGAGGTGTTCCATTTAAAAACTCAAAGTTAAGTGCCACTTCCGGTACAACCGGAAGTGGCACAAGCATGAAAATATTTTTAATCGATAGGCCATATTCAAAAACCCCAAAGTGCAAATTAGCAGACTTTTAAAGTTATTGGTTCTCCATAAACGTTTAATAGGCCACTTCCGTGAATAACCCTGTATGTGTTTTGTTGCATTTACAATGTCGAGTCACAAAAAACATTTTTTTTAACATTGTCCGCAGTTTAAAGCCATACAGTGTTTCATATTTGTAGTCGAAGAAAAAGTATAGTCTACAACACGTATGGAATAGTCATTCGCGGGACCGTCATACTCCTCTGCCGGCTCATATGACAAACTTTCCGCTCGCGCGGAATATTTTCTATTCCATACTAGTTATAGAATATACTATTCTGCAGTTAACTTTTTTAACAGTTTTATTATATTGATTTATTGACGGAAAACGGTATTTTTAGGCATTTTGAATTTAGGCATTATCACGCTTGAATATTGCATGTTGAGATTTAATTAAAGCTTGGTACGTAGAAGATGATTTATGCTTTTGATATACGAAAATGGGTACATATAAAGTATAATTTATAATTTAATAAAAGTACGTGAAAGTTGAAATAAATTTATTTAATTTCCAATTTAAAAAATATATTTTAATAATAATAATAATGATAATAATAATAATAATAATAATAATATTAATAATAATAATAATAATAAAATAGTAAAACTGAGCTGGAAAAAATTCAACGAACCACACGGACTATGCTAACAAAATTTAATATACATCATCCAAAATCATCTACATTAAGAACTACATTGCCAAGGAAAGAAGGTGGAAGAGGAATTATAGACATTTTAAATTTACAATCAAATCAAATTAATAAGCTAAGAGAATTTTTTCATTTAAAATCTGACAATTCAAATCTTCACAAAGCAGTTGTTATGGCAGATAAAAAATATACACCTCTTAACCTAAAAGTAGATAATATGGTTTTAAATGAATTTACAGTTTCAGAAAAAAAACTTCAATGGGCACAAAAAGAACTACATGGTAGATATTATAATGACTTAAATCAGACTTATATTGACAAAGAAGCATCAGTGAAATGGCTTAAAGATGGTATACTTTTTCCTGAAACTGAGGGATTTGTAATTGCGATACAAGATCAGGTGATTAAAATCAATAATTATGAAAAATATATTATTAAAGACCCTACCATTGAAAGTGATAAATGTAGAAAATGTTTTCAAAAGTCTGAAACCATACAACACATAACATCAGGATGTACAGTATTGGCAAGTTCAGATTACCTTCAACGTCACAATCAAATCTGTAACATTCTCCACCAAAAATTATCAAATATTTGTGGATTGCTAAATACTTACACTCCATATTACATATATGAACCCAGAAAAATATTGGAAAATGAAAATTTCAAGTTATATTTTGATATATCTATTATCACTGACAAACAAGTGACGCACAACAGACCTGATATTGTTTTGATAAACAAAAATAACAAACATATATTTTTAATTGATATTGCTATACCTAATAACAATAATATTTTGGACAAAATTCAAGAAAAAAGGAATAAATACAATATTTTGGCAATGGAAATTAAAGAAATGTGGAAAATGGAAAAAGTTGAAATTTTACCAATAATTATATCGACAACTGGATTAATACCAAAAAGTTTATTTGTAGAGTTGGATAAACTGGGAGTTCATAAAAATACATTCGTCGATATGCAAAAAGCAACATTATTAAGTACATGTAATATTGTAAGAAAATTCCTTTCCTAAGTTTCATATTTTGTACCTATATTATACTTTGATGTTTGTATCCAGTATAATTGTATAACCAATTTTGTGCTAAATAAATAATAATAATAATAATAATAATAATAATAATAATAATAATAATAATAATAATAATAATAATAATAATAATAATAATAATAATAATAATAATAATAATAATAATAATAAAAATAATAATAATAATAATAATAATAATAATAATAATAATAATAGCACAGTTGTACAAACTATATTGGACTTACCTTAACAAAAGTCATAAGTTTTAAACTATAATAATGTCTGCAAAAAAACTAGTCAGGATTAGAGTTCCTTAACGTTTTCTGTAAGAAAGAGGCAGGGGATATAAGAATGGGTAAAAATTGTAATTTGCTATAGTTTATTTTTTTTTAAGATATTTTAAACCTTCCCGCCTGTAAACAATCTCGAAATTACCATAGCAACATGTAAGATACGCATGCGTCGTAAGCGAAATGACTAGGCCCAATTTACACAACCGTAAAACGTTGACGTGCCATTAACGAGAACAAAACAATGGTTTATTCCTCTAAATTATTGGAATAAAAGCGATTTTATAAGCAAATTTTGTTTCTACAGGAATACAAAAGTGTTTTTAGCAACAGCTTTATCAGTTAACATAAGTAAACAAAAATTATAAATTTTGATTATGTTGATATTCAAAACAAGCCACATGCTTCAGTGTAAATCGGACTTTGTGGAGTATTTAGCGGCAAATTTAAAATAACTATACCTTAAAAAAATAAACTTTAGTTGGTAACTAAGTTTTCTAAGAAAATGGTTTTTGAATGTTGGGTTTTAATTTGCAATACCTCGGAAGAAAATGGGTTTCATGTATCCGATAACGGAATAGAGGTAGGATATGGTTAATCCCACGTGGAGAACGAAAAAGAATATATTTTATTAAAATCAAAAACTTTTTAAATATGTGTATAATATTATGCATTAACTTTAAGTTAATTTTTTCGTTTTTCAACAAGTTGTTGGTAATATGTTTTATTTTGACGTAATTTGTTAGTTTCGATTAGAGTCTCAGTATATTAAGTTTTATTACTTTTTTAATTTAATTCTTAATAATGGCCCTTCCAAATCCTTACTATTTGAAATGTAATTTATTTTCGAAAAATATTAACTGTTTCTTGGTAAAGCACGAACAAGCACATAAAGAGCGTGGGAGGAAGACTATTGGTCGGATCAGTGATGGCGCCTTAATTTTTTCAATCTCTTTGAAAACGTATATTGCAGTTTGCGATTTTATCCAAAGGGTTTTTAAACTTAAAGTTCAATATCGTCCACTAAAGGCTCTAGTTGTCTAACTCCAAATTTTTCAAAAATGAGATTTTTATCAAATTTGCTTCATTATCTGATTACCAACATACTTCAAAAAAAAAAAAGTTGCATTAAACCAATATCAGCCTCCAAAAATGCAAAAATGTAAATATTTTAAGTCGCTAAGTGTCTAACTCCATCATTTGATTGTGAGAAAACAATTAAATGAGAACTGTCACTAATGTCAAACTATTTCTCGACAACAGGGGATCCCGTTTCAAATATTTGTTAATTTACTGTTTGATGATAATTATAATTATTGCCATTAATAATGTATATATATTATGCCTACCTAGTAGTAATATTATATATTAAATATAAAAATATAATTTTTTTTTTAATAATATTACGCGATATAATACGATAGGTATCCTCTTTTATCTTCCCTTGGAGTTAGACCATTAGTGAATTTAGATTCTGTGGTTAAAATTTAATTTTCAAATAATTTATATAAAATAGATAACAATGAAAAGTTTTAAATACATTAACACATTTCAAACATTTTTACCTGTGAACAAGCTAGTTTTAAAGTTCTAAATTGCTATAATTAAGTTTTAAATCGTTTTTTACGTCTCCTGAAAAATATGACGTTTTGGAGTTAGACCGTTAGAGCCTTTAGATGACGATATACTACATAAAAATTTATTATTTATAGAGATTTTTAAGACTCGAAAAGTGCCATATTTTATCGGTTAAAATACAAAATACATCAAATTTGGAAAGATACCTGATGTTGACTATCTCCTACGAAAGAAAATCTTCAAATATTTTTTTATAGTGACACCGGGTGAGTAATAAACTGCTGAGCAAAAGAACTGGAACACAAAAAAAAAAAAAATAAACATAGAATTTTAAATTAAATTACTTCGAAAATAATGGATTTAGACGGTTTTTGGATTAGGTCAAAAGATAATTTATTCAACTATGGTCATAGGTATTATTTTCTTTCGAAAAATAATAGTACACAGGAAAAGTCTTGCGTCAGTAAAAAAATTTCGAAACATTTTAATTGCTTTTTTACGTTTTTCTTCATTTTATATCCAAAAAATTAGATTTTCGTCAAAAAAAAATCTGCCTGTCGGTCTGTCGGTCTGGTGTGTCCGGTAAATTTGTGACCACGATAACTCAAGAACGCTTTGAGCTAAAGACTTCAAATTTGGACCATTTTCTATTATTTTTTTTACGAAAAAGGAACTTAAAAAAAATTGAAAAATTTTTTCTTTATTTATTTTTTTTATTTTTTTATTTCTTTCGTTTTTTATTATTATTTAAAATGAACCTAGGCCTATACTGTCCTACTACGCAATAACTCCATTTGTTTCAAAGCAGCGTTTTGAAAATATTACATCAGAGTTGACGTGAAAACGTTGCTATGCGACAAATGGAGACTGCATCCTAGCGTAGTAGGGCAGTATAGGGGAAAGTATTATTTTGTTGACAGCAGTATTTTTTGTATCCATTTTAGATTTCCTCAAATTCTGTAACAATGTTAAAACAATTTACTCAGTGTAGAAAGGC
This sequence comes from Brachypterus glaber, assembly GCA_958510825.1. NCBI lineage: Eukaryota > Metazoa > Arthropoda > Insecta > Coleoptera > Kateretidae > Brachypterus > Brachypterus glaber. Next base: position 9,578,404 of record OY294045.1, read on the forward strand.
AAAAAGCTCTTCACACATTTATATCCCATTACAGTTCTCTTACTCTGATAAACATGTATAACATATGGCTCGATTTTATTATATCTCTATATTTCACACTAAAGTGGTAGGTAATATTTTGTAGCTAAAACAAGATACCTTGTACCTATCTTTCAAATAGTAGGTACACTTCTTCCTATACAAAGAGTTCAGGAAAAAAGGATACTTTGCATGTTTTAACAGGTTTCCCTGAAATGGATTACACTAGATAAAATGTCATATCATAAAAGACTTGACACTAAATGACAAGCAGTCTTCTTTAAATATTTTATTTTTATTATATGGCCAGTTAGAGTTCACAGTTCGTTTTAAGAGGGTTAAAAAAAAAATATATAGATTTTATGTCAAAAAAAACAAGAATTAAAGATTATATGAACTTTTGTGCTGACTCGGTTTCTAAAAAAGCTAGGTCTCTTTTAAAGGGCATTAAAAATTCAATACAAGATACACTGACCATTTTTATTTAATTATTTGCTCCCGGCTGTATTTTATATTGGTCTTAAAGTAGATTGAAATTAGGCTATTTTCAAATTGTTAGATTCCGAATCCGGTTCCTTTGGTTGCTAGAAGCTCCTAAAGCTATGGCAATGAGCTACCAAAAAACCTATTTTTAACTTGCCGAGTCATACACGGTGTATTTGAAATAGGGTCGGAAATTTTAACTGATGATTCTACATCATAAAATATGACGAAAAGTTCCTATAAACATATGTCTAAAAATGCATCATAAGGGAGCTACGCCTCTTTGAAAGTGGCTAAAAAAATCGGTTTTTATTTAATAACTCAGGAACCCTTTGAGATATATCAACGAGGTTTTGCACGTCAACTAATCCTACCAAGGCCCGTTTTTATGTGTTATTTTCATGTACTTATTTCAACCAGGGGTGTGCGAAACGGGAGGGCTTATCAGTTTTTTGTCCCAAACTTTTTTCTGTGTAACTTTTTTGCAATTTTATTTTTGAAATATGATTCCTCAGGTCAAAATACATAAAAAAGGTACTCTTGTTGTAATACTGTAGGATTAACCGTTTTCGAGAAAAATTCATCTGAAGGTGAAATTCTACGGTTCGAGGACGAAAAATTAAATACTAAAATGTTGAAAACCAAAATTTTAATGATACAGGGCGAATGTACATTAAAAACTAAGAAAAAAACCTCATATACAGGTACTTCCAAAAATCAATCCTATGGTCTCCTAAATATGCACCATTTTTAAAGCGCTATGGTAGCTTTAAAATCGTTTTTTCGACCTACATGTATGGAAACTTTTTTTCTTAGTTTTTGATGTAGAATAACATTGCATCATTAAAATTTTGGTTTTCAACGTTTTAGTATTTAATTTTTCGTTCTCGAACCGTGGAATTTCACCTTCAAATGAATTTTTCTCGAAAATGGTTAATCCTACAGTATTACAACAAGAGTACCTTTTTTATGTATTTTGACCTGAGGAATCATATTTCAAAAATAAAATTGCAAAAAAGTTACACAGAAAAAAGTTTGGGACAAAAAACTGATAAGCCCCCCCCGTTTCGCACACCACTGGTTGAAATAAGTACATGAAAATAACACATAAAAACGGGCCTTGGTAGGATTAGTTGACGTGCAAAACCTCGTTGATATATCTCAAAGGGTCCCTGAGTTATTAAATAAAAACCGATTTTTTTAGCCACTTTCAGAGGGGCGTAGCTCCCTTATGACACATTTTTAGACATATGTTTATAGGAACTTTTTGTCATATTTTATGATGTAGAATCATCAGTTAAAATTTCCGACCCTATTTCAAATACACCGTGTATACATTTCATTTAATACATTCAGATTAAGCTATTTTCATAGTTATACACAATAGTTCTAGGGCCAAGGGGTAGAATAGTCTTTAAAAAGTGCCTTTGAAATATGCAATACTTAATTCTTTAAAGAAATAAGAATTTATAAAATGACATTATGATTAAATGAAAATTATTCAGACTTTTTAGTTTTGACATATGTCAGATAAAGGTTTTAAGTCTTTTTTTAACCCTTAGCCTAGTCAATAATTGTGTAAAACTGTGAAAATAAACTAATCTAAATGTAGTAAATGTAATTTGTTTGACTCGATAAGTAAAAATATATTTTTCGGGGACCCCATTTCACCACCATTCCGAGGCTTCTAGCATCCAATGGAACCGGATCGAGGACCTGGCGATTAGCAAATAGCTTAATGAATGTACTTTAAGACATATATAAAATACAGCTGGGAGCAAATAATAAGATAAAAGTGGTCACCAGCTCTTAGACTAACTCAGCCAAGATCAAAATGTAATTCAAAAAGAGCAAATTCCATCAGGGTTTTTAAAATTGTTGCCTATACTTTTTTCCACTTATTTTTTTTTTATTTATACAAACTCATTAACCTTTATAGAAGGTATTTTGCTGATTAAAAATGACAAATTAATCTATGATAGACAACGTCCAATAGACTTTGCTCTAATTATGAAACATCCTGTACGTTGAAGGTTAATGATTTCATTCTTATCCGTTATGGTCTCATTTATTTGTCTCTTAATGGACTAATGTTTATTTCATTAATTAATTTATCGGTAGATATAGTTTAAGTTTTGAAACCACACATATACATACCAATTTCATAAAAAGGAATTTTGATTTCTCATAATTCTTTCCATTAATTTTTATTTACATTTTTCGATCTCTCTCCAAAAATATAGAACCACTGATTTGATCCCTTCTCAAAACTAGCTGTTTCCATAAGATAGACTTTCCCCAATTCTCTCCAATACTCTCTCATTTATACCATTTTATTTTTAACATTCTCACTCGTGAAGACTGTGCAATCAAAAAGTACGAAGTTTAGTTCTGGATCAGAAGAAATTTTTCAAATAAAAAATCCTTCGTAACCAAGTGCTTTGGAGGGAACGTAAAGCCGTTGGTGCCTCTGGGTTGGTAGGCATCGCTACTAACTACCTAAAACAGGAATAAAGTTGCAACAGGCGCCGGAACAACCCACTTCGGTAGGTCTTTCCGGCAGTATTGCAATATTACCATGGGCTATGGCCCATAGCTAAAAAAAATCCTTGTTTCGCAATTATACAGAGCAGTACTCCAGAAAAAGGCTTTTTTATTATTTAAATTCATGTTTTATTGCTATTTTTAATTGTGCTTTTCTTTGCCTGATATCCTTTAGGTACACATTTAAAATATTTGGTAATACCAACCAACTAATAACTCTTCTCTCTAGAATACGCATACCGTTAATATAAATTATCGCCAACATCTCGGTTTATTTGTAAACAAATAGTAGGTATATTCAGGCCTGAAGAATAACAATTACCGGTAACTGGCATTGTTGTCTCTGTTAGAACAAAGATGTGCTAGTAAGACAGACGAATGTTTATGTTGCCGACGTTTTTGTCAATTTTTAATAATGAAATGCCTATTTTAGAGAGAAGAGTTATCAGTTCGTTGAATAAATATGTTATTCCCAATTCGTCGACTAATAAAATTCAAATAAGAATTATTCTTTTCTTATTTTAAAATGAAGAGTAAGTTAACACCTTCTTAAAAACTGATATGGAATCTTGTATTATTCTTTCTATTCAATAAAAATGTATGAAGCATAATTTAATAACTATGTTTATTGTGATTTAGTGGTCGGTCGTCTATATAGAAGAGGTAAGCAATAATTATTTCCTTCTTCTTGTGGGCTTTAAAATACCGCCTTACAAGTAGAAAACTAATCCTAATGATTATTTTCAAAAATCAATTTAAAATAAAAGGCGACACTATTTCTACAATATTTGTTATTATCTATACGCTATTGTTACCAAAAAAAAAAAAAAACATTAAAAACATGTTTTACTATTTTAGAAAATTTTCATATAAAAAAATAATATAGGTATTAATTGAATATTTTACTAGAAAATATAACACTGACGTGTTTTAGGTCTTTTCAAAACTAGGAACATTGATATATTCTCTCTTAACACACGTTAGTGGTACTATGTGCTTGAGACACACAAGTCTTTAACTTCCTACCATTTAAAGTCTCCAGACCAGGAGAGGTATAAGTAGTTGTCTACATCTAGCAATAGATGGCGCACAAGTCTACATCAATCTAATGACTACATTCCGTTTGCAAATAAAGTCTAAAAACTTTTTTTAATCAGCGTGCAGAGTTGACTCTTGGTACTGATGAAGACCAGCAGCCCAGTCTACCAATATCACTCTGTACGATGATTAGAAAATAGATTGATGGAATAATAAATTAATATTTTTATAATTTTGTTTAAAATTAAAAATTTCTGTCCTTACTAATTTTCAAAAATTCAATAAAAAATCAATTACATAATTTAATTAGTGTTTTTATTAACAAATTAGTATTAGTTCTATTTTCTATTATTTTTAATATTTTATATACTTGTCATCTTTCATTTAATTTAAAACTCAAAACAAGAAATTTTATAATTCAAACCAAGCACTTTTACTTGATTCAGGTTTTAAACTATTGGTCTAATATTCGTAAACTTCAGTCAAGAAAAACATTTGTACATTTTAAGTATATTCAAGCAAACAAAAATGCATACTTGTTAGTAATAATTTCTCTCCATGCATGATGCGATGGGGTAGAAGGGAGCCACCAAATCTACTAAACTGAAAATTCTTAAAGTTGATAATCTTAGGGATATCCCTAGAAGGGGTGGGATACTCTAAAACAGCTGGGTATTTGGGAAATTCGTAGAGGCGATGAGATTTTTTTTGTCATTAAATATACTAGTTGGCAAAAATGGGGTACAACTGTTGGGAAATTTGTAGTATCAGTCAGGAAAATCAGAGAGGTAAAGTTGGGAAGAACTTTTTTTTAGTCATCAAAACTTTACGTCAGGGGTAAAGCTTTTTTCAAGACCTTTTTTGGATGGAGTCATCAAAATTTTTTTTGCCCCTCCCAAAAAAAAACCCTTGCATCTGTGTATACTGTTAAATAATAAAAATCTGTCTATGGATATGGTTATCAAATTATGCAATATGGGAGGCATAGCGTAGTGGCTAGCGCGTATGCATAGCAAGTCTACTATCGTGAGTTCGATTCTCACTGGCGCCGATTTGCCTTTTTCATTTAATTAAAAATTGAAATTTGGCGAAGGCGATAAGTGAAACGGACACTCCCTAGAAACTGGTTCGAAAGTCAGTATAAGCCGGTGGTTCCCTCTACTACTAGCCCACACAAGTCCTGGACTTAGGGGATGCTTAATTAAGTAGAATAGTACGAGGTTAAACAAACATGTAATGTAATGTAATGTAATGTAATGTAATTACCATATTTACTTAGATTTAGTGGCCGGTCACCTAAAAAGAAGAGATAAGCAATAATTATTTCTTTCTGGTACTCTTACTACAACATGCGTAAGTCTTCTCGTGGGCTTTAGGATACCGCCTTGGACTGCCCGAGGAGAACCTCTTTGCTCTGAGTCAGTCTATGTCTATCGTCGTGTTAACTTGCATCTTTCCGATGCACCTCTCAATCTTATAAGAACCCGTGATCTGGAACCCGTGAACCATCTCGCGAACCGATTATCGCGAATCAGTGTGTAATTATCACCGTTAAAGTGGCAAGGATTTCTGCGATTTAAGAGATAATAATAAAGTGTGAAAAATATTATGACGATATATTGAAAGATTTATATTATGATGCTATTGAGAAAGAACATGTAATACATTAATATTTTTTTTTTAATAATATTTTACTTTTTTATGACGAAAGCCTTGCATTAAGTCTTTATCTATAAGCGCTCTCCAGTTATCCGGACTGACTTACAGACAGACAGATTTTTTTTTCGGAAATCAGTTTTTTTATCTAAAACGTCAAAAAACGTAAAAAAACAGTACTAGGTACTTTGAACTGCAATTTAGAGCAATTATTATTGCTTTTATTACTTTTTTGATTTATATAAAAAAAATGGTTATTAAGTAAGCTTTGAGCTCTCGTTTGAGCTAAAGAATTCAAATTTGGAAAATTCTTTCCTTATCTGAAGTTATTAAAAAAAAGGAGTGGTTAAGGGGGCAAAAACTTTTTAAGAAAGTATTTTTTTTTTGAAAAAAAAAAAAGAAAACTATTATAATAGAAACCTACGGGAAATAATTATTTTGTTGACGGTGGGATTTTTACTTTTCTGAATTATTATAAAAAACTGGGAAAATCTCCCGTTAGTAAAATTGATTTAATTTTTTTTAACGTTTTTTACGTATCTTAACGTTTTTAATGTAAAAAAGCTAATAATTAGTCCAGTAGACAATTATTATTATTACCCCTTCTACCAAGATTTTTTAGCAGCTGGATTTTTTATTAGTTATATCGATACCCCCAAGCAATAAAGCCGTAACTCATATATTGTCATTTTTCACGACAGCTAAATTTCTAATATATATATATTTTTATTTAAGGGTGGGCAAATAACTGAATTGGAAAAGTGAATACATCATTTGAAAGCTTATAAAATTCTCTATTTAACTGTATAAGTATTTATCTTTTATTTATTGTTTGGTTCTGATAATATTCAAGTTTAGTATTTCTTACTTTAGCGTTTTAGGTAAATTTTTGGTTAAAATGGTCTGTAGAGAAATCTGAGGAGTACCACCATGTGTATCTTTTTTCAAGGCGTTTACCTATGAGTATAACTCAAAATGGGCCTAACTTGAGTTACATCCTTGTTGGATGGGAGTGTCGATATGTAAGAATCAGGGTTGGCTAAAGACAACAAAACTGTTAATTTGTGATTAAATTTGTCGCATGGCAAAAAAATTTCTTCAAAAAAATTGTTCAAATTTTTATTGTATTATTTGAATTGATTCTAAACTACATATTAATATATAGCGTTATTCAGAAAAAAGTTCGAGAATTTTAAGGGGTGATTCAACATTAAAAACTATAAAAAAAAGTTCTCCGACAAAAGTATCCACAAATCACTTTTAAGGGAGCTACGGTCCCTTAAAAGTGTTATTCTTTAAAAGGTCATAGGGCTCTTAAAACTTTTTTTCACAATTTTTAATGCAAAAATTTTTATTGGTGCATTTTTTGGTTCCTAATTTTGATGCTCAGAGCTTGAAATTTTCTCTTTAACTGCAAACTTCTCGAGAACGGTTGGACCTACGGTAATACATAAAATGTACCTTTTTGATTTTTTTTTAACCAATGAATCATAATTTATTGAGATAATGTCAAAAAATCTACGAATAAAATGGTTTGGCGCAAAAAGGTAATATCGCCCCCCCATTTTGCATGTCCCTGGTTAAAATTACCAAATAAAAATTACATAGAATAATAGCCTTTATTTTTTCAAATGCCAGCATGTGCAAAAAATCTTTACTCTGGTTTATAGGGTTCCAGAGATATTAAATAAAAACTAATAAAAACCCTTAGGAGGATTGTGGCTCCCTAAGGGATCATTTCCGCACCAACCTTTATAGAAACTTTTTTTCATATTTTATAATGTAGAATTACCGCTTAAAATTAACAAACTTATTTCTGAATAATCCTGTATAAATAAAAAAATAGTAAAAAATAATGTACATTCTGCATTTTTACAAATGAAGGTGCGTGAGATTGTCAATTGTCTTAAAGTGCTTTAATTCTTGACACATGATTGTTTACATGGTTTGCTACGATTACTTCGCTTATTGCAGATGTTAATTGAGTGTTAACACGAATAAGATAATATTTGTAATACACGGAAAGAAATTAGTGGGCTCTGCGCTATACATTATAAGATATTTGGTAACAGTGGCAAATTATAGTGATTTAAGCTATAGATTATAAGGGACACAATAACTAATAATGTTAAAAATAAATTGGAAACGATTATATATATTACAGACACGATTATATTTATTACAGGCACTATTATAAATTTACAGAAATTTTATTATATTATAAAAATTATTAGCACGGACAATAATTAAATCTATTTAAGCTATAAATGCCATACTATTTGTTATATTTTATTATTCACTAAACAATTAAAGTATTTCATATAAATTTTTACACTGACTGCCATAATTGTAAGAGAAAGCCTTGTATTTATATAATAAGCGATTATTATTTGCTTGGTATGTGTGTTATAGCGCTCCTATCTATAATTTTTTTTCCGTGTAGGGCATTTCAAAAAACATGAAATTCTGAGCCAAATTTCAGTTCAAAAAAATTAAAAGGGTCGGCTCGACTTCATAAAAAAAAATCCACTGTTTTTTCAAATATATCGGGCATACTATGACATGTACACGATTACAAATATGTGCCAAAGTTAAAAAAAGGAAAGACACCCAGCACTTCATTTAAAAATTTAAAAAATATATAACTTAATTTTTATATTTCAGTATTCGAGTGAAGTGGGAGGGGCTAATTTTTATTGTTTAAAAAAAAATCGGTACCGAATCTTGTTTTTAAATTAATAAATTATAAAAGTTAATTGTTTTAATAATTTTTTTTTTGATGCATGCCAAATTTTGTTGTTGAAACTTTGCACATATTTAATCTTTCGTATTTTGCACGACATGGTTTACTAAATATATTTGATTAAAAAAAAAAACGGGCCTTATAAAAAATATATAAATTAATTAATTTTTTCCAATTTCAAATTGTTTGTGCCCCTAACCTTAATATCATTTTTTTGAGCTGATATTTGGCACAACATTTTATTATGATATAGGGGGAATTTGGTCTTGGTCAAGATCTAAACCACTTGCAATCCCAAATTTAGAAATTTTTAACATCATATTATGATTTTAAATTATTTTTTGCTGTTTTGCTTAAAGTGGGTATTATTTAACAAATAGAACTACGCTTAACGTAACGTTTTAAGGAAATAATGATGTTTCTATACATAGGACTATATTGTTTTAAATAAAACATAAATATAACTTTTAATTAGGTATGTTTCTAATTGTGACTAATATTGAAATTTACGATTTAATGTTTATGGCTAAATTAATGTTAAATCTACCTTAACATAGAAAGTTTTTAATACAAAATAATGATAATTATCATAGAGACAATGTAGATATTTCTCAACATACATGTAGCACTACGGTGGTCTTTATATTTTATACGGTTCTAATTTGTTAAATATGTCGTTAAAAGAAACTATAGTTACTTATAAGCAGGACCGGAATTAAGCAATTTCATTGGAGGGTGTGAATGGTAAGGGTAGGGGTATTTACCTCGAAAAAAAATACCTCGCAAGCAATTACCTCGAAAATTTTTACCTTGAAAAAAATTACCTCGAACACCGTTACCTCGAAAAATTTTACCTCGAAAGCCCATCCCTCGCACGAAAATTACCTCGGTAAAGGACATTACCTCGAAAGAAAATACCTCAAACGGCATTACCTCGCATAATAAATTTCCTCTAAGATACATAATTTTTTAAAAATTATAAAAATACTAAAAAAAACAAAATTTTTTTTAGAAAAAGAAGGAAAATTTGACAGCAATAAATTTATTATAATTTATTAGTTATTTAAAGCAATAATATTGACATATTATACAAAAAGAAAGTATTTGAAATCACAAATAATCAAAAACCTGTCAATAAATCTACAGCAACATTTTTTATAAAAAAAATAAATAATTAACAATAAATGTTCCAAAAGTCCAAAATAGTTTGTTTGACAGAAATAAAATTTATTTGTCACAACCAAATAATTCAATTGGCCATATCCAACCAAACATTTTGTACACACAAATAATCGGTTTTATCAGTGTACAAGAATATTTTTTGCTGTGGGCACAGTGTCTATTTCTCAAAAAAAAAAAACTTTTTTTATTTATAGGGTTCCAACGTATCAGGGAAATCAAGAAAACAAGGGGCGGAAAATTCACTGTTGAGTTGGGTAAATTAGAGTTAATGATCTTTTTTTGCCGGCATACAAAAAAATATAATTCTTGGGTAAAAAAACTTAAAAAAAAGAACCGACTTCTATGTCTCTAAAAAGTAAAAAATAAAAAATACTTAAGTCGGTGCCAATTTCACCATTCCCTAAATTAATTACTAACAATTATTTTTTTATTATTTTATTATTGTTTGCTGTGAAATTGGCACCGACCTAGAAGTCGGTTTGGACTTTTTTTTGCGAAAAGTTTTTATTTTTTACTTTTTAGAGACACAGAACTAGTAGATTTGTAACGTCATCTAAGCTAAATTATAGTTCCATTTCGGCTAGCTTCTGACATCACAACGCACTGTTAGTGCGTTGTAACTTCATTATTTTAAAGATAAATTTCTAAAAAATAAAAGTAATATTTTTATTTCAGCTCCCAAGAGTCCAACCAACCTTATTTTAACGTGACCCCTTAATCAAGCTATCCGGCTTATCTGAGTTATCCGATATTTCTCTAAACATTTGGTTGGTAGTGAAACCAAATTAAGCCGTTTTTAAGTGAAATTGCGTTAAAATTATTAGATTTATCTTAATTATCCGGCTTACCCGGCATTATCCGAGCGTCAAATTGAAACAGGACCACCTCATGAATGCCCTCTTTAGGTTGCAAAAAGTTTCATCAAATTCCGTTCATTCGTTCCAAAGTTATGCGGGAACAAACATAAAAAAACAAAGTCACACGTCGAATTGATAACCTCCTCCTTTTTGAAAGTCGGTTAAAAAAATTTCAAAATCGCAATGGGAAATTTTCATTTTCTGGTTCTAGCTAATTTATTTGATTAAACGAAATTTTATGAACTAGTGCGAAAATAAACTACATTTAGCATTCACTTTTGTGACGGAAAAGTTTACTTTGATTTTATTGATATTGCTATAATTCTCAGCACTCCCTTTTATAAACATGAATTGCTAATCAGAAATAAAATTGTTAATAAATTTAATTTTAAGTACAAAAACGATGTTAAAAAAAAAACAATTTAATTTTGAAAAATGTTACAAATTGAATTTTATTTACCAGTTAACCTAAAAATTACGAAACTTTGATAAATGTTCATCGTAAAGTTTTTCGATAAAATTAAACATTTAATGTTAATGTTTCTACAATTTTTCCCTTCTTTTATCATTAACATCGTTTTTCGTTTCTTTTACAATGGTATAAAGTGAAAACCATAGTCCATTCGTAATAAAATAAGAAAATAAACATAAATCTCATTGCTAAAAGAATTTACCATTAAAGAAGTTTAATAACACAGGACCACAATTTTTTTGTCGGGTGACGTGGATCAGAAATGTTTTTCTAGGTGTATTTTTGGTCGAAAGGACACTCTAAAAAAATGTCCAGCAATTATTACACGGAAAGAAATTAGTGGGCTCTGCGCTATACATTATAAGATATTTGGTAACAGTGGCAAATTATAGTGATTTAAGCTATAGATTATAAGGAACACAATAACTAATAATGTTAAAAATAAATTGGAAACGATTATATATATTACAGACACGATTATATTTATTACAGGCACTATTATAAATTTACAGAAATATTATTATATTATAAAAATTATTAGCACGGACAATAATTAAATCTATTTAAGCTATAAATGCCATACTATTTGTTATATTTTATTATTCACTAAACAATTAAAGTATTTCATATAAATTTTTACACTGACTGCCATAATAGTAAGAGAAAGCCTTGTATTTATATAATAAGCGATTATAATTTGCTTGGCATGTGTGTTATAGCGCTCCTAGCTATAATTTTTTTTTTCCGTGTATAGGCGATTTATTCCCAGCAATTGTTATAGTAAATTTAAAGCCTAATTGTATTTATAGGCAGACTAACATCTCTACTCTAAATTTCTCTACTCCCTAACATCCCTACTCCATAACATCCCTACTCCACAACAACTCTACTCCACAACAACTCTACTCCGTAACATCTCTACTCCATAACATCTCTACTCCGTAACAACTCTACTCCGCACTATATGCACTTTATTAGCCACTTAATAATAAATGAGCAGTTCAAAGAACAAAGAATCTTCTTCTAGATTATTTTATTTTTTTCCTAGAAAACGTTTATCTTTAAATGTAAATCTAGAACAATCATAAATGAATTATTCTAAAAGCAAGAATGACCGCGTACTCTTAACATGCACTAATATGTAAGTAATTAATAAACTGAATTCATTTTTGACAGTGACTTAGCATGACAAATATTCTTTTGAGTTAAGACAAGTGGCTAATCGAGTGTTTATAGTGTGGAGTAGAGTTGTTACGGAGTAGAGATGTTATGGAGTAGAGATGTTACGGAGTAGAGTTGTTGTGGAGTAGGGATGTTATGGAGTAGGGATGTTAGGGAGTAGAGAAATTTAGAGTAGAGATGTTAGTCTGCCTATTTATAAATAGCGATTAAAAAATACCTTAATTTTTAAAGTAAATTTAAAGCGTTTGGCTGTAATATTGTCGTATTTTTACAGATTTTTTACAGTTTGTTTGTTTGTTTGTTTGTTTGTTTAACCTCGTACTATTCTACTTAATTAAGCATCCCCTAAGTCCAGGACTTGTGTGGGCTAGTAGTAGAGGGAACCACCGGCTTAAACTGACTTTCGAACCAGTTTTTATAGGGAGTGTCCGCTTCACTTATGCCTTCGCCAAATTCAATTATTAATTAACTGAGAAAGGCAAATCGGCACCAGTGAGAATCGAACTCACCCTAGTTGTAGTAGACTTGTCATGTACAGACGCGGTAGACCACTACACCAATCCTCCCATTTGGACTTGTTGTTCTGTGTTTTTTAATGTTACTGTGAATTCGACCTATTTTTACAAGCACTTCCTGTATTTTTCAAGGGATATTACAACCTAACCTGTGGTTTAACTTAAAATTTACAAATAACATGAAAAAATAAGCATTATTACAGTTTTTTTGTAAATTTGCTTATATGAGATAGTATAATTCAGTATTTTCTCACAAGGATAACTGCTTTAAATTTACTATCACTTTTTACAGTGTAAAAGAATAATTGGTTTTTCCTATTTAAAAAAAAATCCTGACGTGTTGGGCCAAAAGGAACGATGGATTCGTGTACAGCGACCAAAAATACACTATTTCTGATCCAAGTCAACCGACATAAAGATTGTGGTCCTGTGTAATCTGTTAAATTTAACTTTAAAGACAAATTTAGGATGGGTCAAAAATAAATTATTTCACAAACATTGATTTTTGATGATGCCTTTTATATAGAAAATATGTATCGGGTTTGGGTCTAAACTCGCAAAATAATAAGATTTTGCACAGTTATAGAGATATAAAAAATGCTTTTGCAAAATTCTAGATCTTAAAATGGCCCAGAACATACTTTTTTTACGATGGACCAAACTTGCTTGATGTTATAGATAGATCATCAGTTTAGATTGATGAGCATACCTCGTGAAAGAACCACCGAAAACTATGCGAGCCTCATACAGTGGCGTTTATCTAGTATAACGGGTACTTATTCTCGGTTATCTGAGCTGTTTTTCGCCCGTACACTTCTGACTTAACATTTTTTTTTACTTAGTTTATGAGTAATAACTTAAAAACCCACTTAGCTAGCCGATTTTTACCAAAAACAATCCCAGCCTAGAACTTTGGATAATTCAAAGTTCTAGATTATAATCAACTTATGGTCCAAATTTGAAATCTTTAGCTCGAAGCGTTCTTGACTTATCGTGGTTACAAATTTCTCGGACACACAGACGGACAAAACGACAGACAGATTTTTTTTTACAGAAGTCATATTTTTTGTGTATATAAAACGTCGGAAAATGTAGAAAAAACCAACAAATTTTTTTTGATTTTTTTACCAACGCAAGGCTTTCTCCGGGGAGAGTAAAACGGGTAAAAATAATTTATTATGCCTAATAACTTTATATATTTCTTGTAAACCTGAAAATGGGTTTAAACATGCATGTTTGATATAAAAACGTGATAGATGTAATCTTTTAGCAAACTGTTATTAGCAAAATTTTTAGGCTTACATGGTAATAAAGTACTTATATTACTAAGTCATAATATAATAATATTTTCTGAAGATATTTCTAGTAGGAAAATTTTACTTATAGCAAAAAACTACACAAAAACACAAGTTTTAAAGCACATCCCTAAAAAACAATTTTTTCTTCAAGCATACTAAAATTTTCATATTTTATAACTGAACACACTAGTTAGAAGTGATCTATTTTTTTACAGTAAAAAAATTAGTTCATTTTTGTACGCCGTAAAAAAAAAGTTAGTTAGCAAAACCACCACTGGCGGCAGCACTCTTTGATTTTGATGACAGACATACTTCAAACTTGTTTGTTTGTTATGTAAACAGGTTGACAATGGTTGACTCGAGATTCTGTGCAAAAACCTTGTGGGAAATTGATTAAAAATGATTGAAGAAGAATATATGGTTTATACACCTACAAATCTCTGCGAAATTGCAAATGCTACATTAGACAAGTTACCATCGAAATCGCGAAAAGTGTACGATAAGGTTTAAGTTTATTTTGAAAGGGTTTTATTGACCTATTTTAATAAAAAAACATATTTTATTACTAAATAAATTAAATTCAAAAATTAATATTAAAAAAAAATATATATAGGATGCTTGAAGAAAAAAATAGTATGTTTTACTCAGAGGAAAAGTACTTTTTTTACTCGTCTGTAGTTTCCAGACTTCGCTTCGTGTCGTCCGCAAATTCTACAGACTAGTAAAAAAAAGCTTCACTTTTCCTCTTAGTAAAACAATATACTATTTTTGGTCCATGTTAAGAAATGCATATCTCTAAAATTACATTGATTCTGTTAACCATTTACCATGTTCAACAATAGCACCTTAAGTTAAGAATGATATATCAATAAGATTTTTCGATAGGGCACAATAAAAATTTAAATTTAAATTCTTCGACATCAATGGTATAGTGTTGCAACCGAAAATTCTTGAATTAATAATTGAAAGTTTGAATCAAAATCTTTTGAATAATGAAGATAAAAAATAAATAAAGATAAATAAAGTTTTGTGATTAAAAATGTGATTACTTTGTGTGAAGACACTTGTATTTAAATGTCGGATTATGTGAGCACGTTATGGCTCTTTTTATTTATTGTGGACTGTTAGTTTTTGTGTTTGTTAAGAATGCCGAGTGTACGACATGGGATGGCATAACACCATGGTATTCTGGAAGTAGTAAGTTGTTTTTAAGAATATATTAACTAGAAAATATTCAACATTTTGGTTTTTATTCTAAAAAATATAGAAAATATTGCTATTTAGTTTCTATTATGGTCAAACCATAGAAACCGGACTTTTTATTTGTCCACAATTGTCCACAAAAATGGTTAAAAAAAAATTAAAAAAATAATATTAATATATTAAGATATTATTAATATACCGGGTGTCCCAACTCTATTTACCCAGCGATATTCTCGAAAACTAAAAGAGATAAGCAAGTTCTGCGAAAACCAACTTAAATTAGACAACTTAAACTATCTTTTAGCATATATTTGATACTTTTAGCTCTAAAAATGTGGACAGGGGGCATGGGGGAGTTTTTTTATGTGTGATACATCATTTTAAAGCAAATAAAATTCTCTATTGCACTGTATTAAATAATAATCTTTTAAACAATTTTTAATTATTTTATGTTTTATTTCAAAAATTTACTTACACACACACAAAAGAATTATACTTTCAATTTTATTTTAAATATACCTAGATACTTACCAGAAATTAATGGATTTTTTAAATACCAAAAAGCATGAATAGTTTAGTAGTTAGTTTAGATATTATTTCGTTTATTAAAAAATTGAAATCCATTGCAAAGTTTTACATAGAAAGAACGCGGCAAATAACTTCTTCGGTGTACTTACCGCAGATTTCCTTAGGATTGGTACTTACTGTTATTCTCCGTAGTAAAATAATGCTAACCTCTAAAACCGTATGTTTTCACAATATTTGTGGTAAATATGAAAAGAACTAAAAAACTAAGTATTATAGTATTATTTTCTTCATTGGGATTCAAACATCTACACGGAAAGAAATTAGTGGGCTCTGCGCTATACATTATAAGATATTTGGTAACAGTGGCAAATTATAGTGATTTAAGCTATAGATTATAAGGGACACAATAACTAATAATGTTAAAAATAAATTGGAAACGATTATATATATTACAGACACGATTATATTTATTACAGGCACTATTATAAATTTACAGAAATTTTATTATATTATAAAAATTATTAGCACGGACAATAATTAAATCTATTTAAGCTATAAATGCCATACTATTTGTTATATTATATTATTCACTAAACAATTAAAGTATTTCATATAAATTTTTACACTGAATGCCATAATTGTAAGAGAAAGCCTTGTATTTATATAATAAGCGATTATAATTTGCTTGGTATGTGTGTTATAGCGCTCCTAGCTATAATTTTTTTTTCCGTGTAGCTTTCAAAAAAAAGAGTACGTTATTTTTAAATAAAAACAGTTGCGAATAAAATAGTATACAGGTCTCCCGGAAAATGGTACTTTTCCTCGACCTATAAATGGTCTCGGAAAAGTACTATTTTCCGAGTCGACCTGTAATCTACTATTAAGTATCCCCATATGGTGTTGTTTTGCTCAAAATCAGTTAGGCCCGTTAGCACTGGAAATGCATTACTTTTTCAGAAAAAAAGACATTAAGCGCCATCCATAGCATTGTTCTTCAGCATTCTTTCACTTGCACAAGCTTTCATTTGGTCAAGCCTAATGATGTCGCTTTTCGGACTACGTAACCATATATGTGTGCAGATTCTGGAAATCTTGAACAGTATTACCGTTCTTGTGCAGGCCGGTCTGCTGTTTTATATGCTCATTAAAGTCTCCTTACTTTACGTGCAGTTCATATTTCAAGTTGCGGTGTTATGTAAGGCTTCTGTGTTGACGATAAGACCGACCAAACGAGAAGAATATTGATATTCTTTGAAATTTTATACCAGGGATGATCACACGATTTTTGGCTTATTATAATATAATCGAAGTAAAAAATCTGATATAAAATTTAAATTTTCTCTATTATATGAGACAGACGGCGCTATACATCCCGAGCTAGAACTTTTGTAACATACCTGTATGTCAAACTTCATGTCTCTAGCTTAAAGCGTTCTTAAGTTATCGTTCCCACAAGATTTCCCGGGCAGACCGATCGACCGACAATTTTTTTTTGTTTGACATTGATTTATATCGACATAAAACGTCAAAAAACGCAAAAATACGCAAAAAAAAAATATTTAAAAGGACATAACTTCCTTAGGACAGTTTTCCGTCTAGGGACGCCTCTGGATAAATTCAAAAAAATAAATTAACATAAACTTATTGCCCTTATTAATACTAGTATACATGCAAAAGCTCGTCGTGGACAATATCTATTTGCCCACGCGTGCCATACAAAATTTTATCCAATACATTTTTAATCATAAGAAACTTCGATTTTTAATAATGCTTTTTTATGTACACACAATGTTTTATTTCATTATGACCGCTGTAATAGTAGGCGGCTGTGGTAAAAAAAAACAATTTCATGTTTGAGGGTTTAAAATCAAGATTTATTTTACTGCATGACGTCGTTTTCAAATTAAAAATGAAGTTTTGATATAAAAATAGTGTTTTTATCCCTGAGGTAATTCTGGAAAAAGAAAAGTGGTTAATTTTTATACTCTACCACCCAAATCAAAAGAAAAATACATGGGATAAGAATGCGAGTATAATATTTTTGATAATTGGAGAAATTTCCATTTTGAGGTTAAGATTGCAATTTGATGGCTTTTCAAATGATGAAATTACTTTTAATTTAAGGTGTTTGGCTCGTAGGATCAATTAAATTGGATCCCGGGAAAAACCTATGCACCCCAGTCCCTAAAAAGTAAGTAATTTGAGAAAAAATCTAGCTTTTCTAAAAGTGAGTTAAAAATATTACTTACTTTCCTAGGGGATACGTGAGAAAATTTATCAACAATGAATAAAAGTCACTTTCCTTGGGTAAATTAACGACAGTAAACTAGGTCTTTATATTGATGTACTGGATAAATAGTTATTTATAATACAAGGGCGAAAAGTTAAATTTTTCGATTGAGTAGGTTTTTAGAAGCCGAGGGCCGGCCCGTGTATTATACAATATTTTTATTCGATTTTTACTAATTATAATAAATTATTAAAATATACTTAATTTTAAAGTGCAAAAAATATTTCTTTTTACTGTCTTATTACTTATCTAGTTATCCATGACAAATTGTTGTCCAATCAAATCGCTACAAAAACAATTAAATCGTTTCTTTTGCTTGCGGTTTCATTTTCAAATTAAAAAAGCTATAGCTTGGTGATTAATTTCTGTTAAAATGTGTCTGTTATGAAAATAATACTTGTGAAACCGTTCTATGAATATTATAAATATTGAAAGTGATTTTACAATTGAAATTTTGTATTTTTAATTTATTTTAGTGCGATTAATCAGTTGACATATATTTTGAGGTTATGTTATGGGAATTTTTTTATTTTGTATGAAATAATTATAATAACTGTATCTGGTCAAAGAGAACGGTTAGTTCAAGACCAAAAGTGACCAAAAGGTCATATTTCTTTATAAATATTACAGTAAAGGTAAAGGATCTTCTTTTAAAAAGCTTAAAAAACTTTTCGACCCTAGACCCACAAAGTTCAACTTTTCGCCTGTAAAACATTAACAAAATGTGTCGCTTTTAGAATCAATCGAATAATAGTTATCTGTTTCCCTCGCTGGCTACGCTCGCTCAGGAAACACTAATGCAGCGGGACTAAAACAGCCAAGTTTAGTCCTGAGGTATATACACTATTTTTTGCAGGACCAAACATAATTTAGTAGGTAGATAAAATTAAAATTAAAAACCACGCGTCTAAAATCGGTTGTTTTATTTTCGTAATTTAATCAAGATGCCTGTAAATTGCGAAAAGTCAGTTTCATGGCTATCGCGATTTCAATTGTTTTTTAATATGGTTGACACAACCGTCAAAAAAATGGACGAAGATGATAAATTTTAAATTATGTATAAATTGTTATAACAATATTATTTTTAAAGGTTTCCTTTGTTAAAATCAAATAAATTGGTTTGAATCGCTAATTTATTACAAAACACCACCAAACCTAATTTTTGAACAAGCAAAACACATAGTAGGTATAATATTTTAATATTATCAAGGCTGCCATGATTTTTATTCCCTAGGGAGAAAAACGGCAAGTTTAGTCCCGAAAATGAAAGCGTAAAATTAGGTTTTAGTCTTGGTCGTGCAAAAAAATATTTTAACTCCTTTAGTTACGTCTGTTAGTGATATATAGACAAACCCTCGAGAGAGAACAGTCTGCAGAAGACGACTCCTCACAACTGTCAATTAGCTATCAAATTAATTCTATGTTTTATACAATTTGTTTTTAGATCGACAAGCTTGATTCACAGATGTCTGAACCTCAGACGCTAAACGAATTTTTGTACCATGAATACGGTATTCGGAATATCCCGTCTTTCTTAAATGGCCAATTCTGTACACAGATTAAATCGAAAGAATTTTGATTTACATTTAAAAATTTAAAAGAAATTGGCAGAAATAATGGGTCTTTTTTGTGAGTACTTATTCTTTTATTAAAAAGTTTACCGCATTTTATAATTGATGCCCTTTAAATATCATATTCTCTGCTCACAGAACATTCTGACTGGCAAAATACGAAGGAGACTCCTTCAAAAAGAATTTATATACAGAGCGGTCCAAAAGGGTGACCCCCTCCCCCCCCCCTCTTAACTTTTGAACTTAAACTATCTGTTAGCATATATTTAATACTTTCAGCTCTTAAAATGTGGGCATGAGGGCACATTTTTTTAAACCGAAAGGGGGGTCGTGTGATACATCATTTTAAAGCTTATAAAATTCTCTATTTGAACTAACATTTTTGAATTTTTTAAAAATGTTTTTTAAAGTTCTGATTTTTCAAGAGATTATTTCAACGCATAAATTTAATACTGAATAAACCAGAATAAGCTTTTTCTTGATACCCTCTTATATAGTTATAGGATCCAAGACTACTCTGAGACAGCTTTTTATCGTGCAGTTCTTTTATCTCCCCCATGATAGCCACTACTCACAAAAATTTAAAAGATCCTTAACCAGTAAACTGATGCTCCTTCATACTTTTATACTTTTTTTTTCTTTTGGGCTGGCAATACAGAACAAAAGACAATCGTTTGGCGTTTTTCATTCAAATGTCAACACCTCTTTTAAGTTTAATTTTCTACAAAATTGTGTTTGAAGTTAATTTTTACCGTGTTAAAATTGTGGCTTGGTTACTTGCAGTGAAAAAGAGAAGAGCTGAGAAGAAGAGGTATAAGATATCTAAATATCTTTTGTTCTATGAATTTCAGATATGCGAAAATTGTAATGCCAACCCAAAGCAAAAATCTCTAAATCGTGCGCGAAAAACGAGTGTTATGAAACTATTACTTTAATATAATTTTTGAAATAAAAGTATCAAAAATTGTATTTTTGGGATAAAAGCAAATTTTAACCCTTGTGTTAACCGTTTTTCTGGTTTTTATTTCTCGACTAATTAAATATATTGTTCAGGTAAAAATTAAAGTTTTCCGCCTTTTTGGATTACTCGTGGATCGAAATAAAATAAAATTCAACTTTGTTTGTATATATCCCATCGTCTGGTATAATTTAAATGCTATGAATAAATTAATGAATCAGTTTCAGTCGTTTCAAATAAAATTATACCGCTATTTAGCTGCCCACATACAATTTATTAATCAATCAAATTGCTACAGGGTAGGAAGAAAATAATCTACAGACCTGTCCAAAAGTCACCCCCCCCCCTCTTAACTTTTGAACCAGTTGAGATATCGACTTCAAATTTGGAACTTTTAAATAAGACAACTTAAACTATCTTTTAGAATATATTTAATACTTTAAGCTCTTAAAATGTGGGCAGGGGGCCATGGGGGCACATTTTTTTAAATAGAAAGGGTGGTCGTGTAATACATCATTTTAAAGCTTCTAAAATTCTCCATTTAACTCCATATTTTTAAATTAAAAAAATAAAAATTTTTGGGTTTAAAATGGGATTGAAAATGGGTATTAATTTCAAAATTCCTCTAAAAAAAACAAATAATTTTTTAAAAATGCCTAATTACATCATAAAAAAATGTTAATTATACTTTTAAACTAATTTTAGTTGACATAAATAAAATTTATAAAAAAAAACTTAAAAAATCGAATGTTTTAGCACAAAAAATTGAAAAATCAAAACCTTAAAAAACATTTTTAAAAAAATTAAAAATGTTAGTTTAAATAGAGAATTTTATAAGCTTTAAAATGATGTATCACACGACCCCCCTTTCTATTTAAAAAAATGTCCACCCATGCCCCCCTGCCCACATTTTAAGAGCTGAAAATATCAAATATATGCTAAAAGATAGTTTAAGTTGTCTTATTTAAGAGTTCTAAATTTGAAGTCGATATCTCAACTCGTTCAAAAGTTAAAAAGGGGGGGGGGGTTACTTTTGGACCGCACTGTATGAACTGGTGATCTATTCATTGTATTATTTTCTACCACTGTGTTTAAAATAGCTACACTTTTTTAAGGGGTAATTCTTGATAAAAAAAAAGTTCTTATAAATATAAGTAAATAAACGACTAGCTACGCCCCTTCAAAAGGGGTTCCAAAAATTCGATTTTTATTTAATAACTCAGGAACTCTTTGTGTTATAGCAACGAGATTTTGTATGTGACCTATCCTTAATAAGGCCTATCAGTCAATGGTGTTTGCATGTAGTTACTTCAACCAGGGCCGTCTGAAATGGAGGGTCTTTACACTTATTTTCCTCAAACTTTTTGCTGCCTAACTTTTTTTGTGAGTTTATTATTAGAATAGTATTTCTCAGGTAAAAATACATAAAAGATTATTTTTGTAGTACCCTAGGATTAAGCGTTTTTGAGAAAAATACAATTAAAGGAACTGAGAAAAATACAATTAAAGGAATTGAGAAAAATACAATTAAAGGAAAATACACTGCCCAGTAAAATCGCTTTCCCATTTTTCATCTCCGCGCGTTAAATAGATTTTTTATTATCAGATTCACTTTCAGCAACCTCAAAAACCCCAATATACAAATTTTCACTAAAATTACCCCCCACCCTCTAAGGGGTGGTTAGAATTTTTTTATCAGATTTACTTTTATCTCCCTCAAAAACCCCTATATACCAATTTTTACGAAAATTACCCCCCGCTCCTCAGGGAGTGGAGTTGGAATTTTTTTATTATCAGATTTACTTTCAGCAACCTCAAAAACCCCTATATACCAATTTTCACAAAAACTACCCCCATCCCTTAGGGGTGGAATTGGAAAAATTTTATTATCAAATTCAGTTTTGTCGTCTCCAAAAACCCCTATATACCAATTTTGACGAAAATATTGAAAATATTTAAAAAAAATGCCCCCTCACCTCCGTGGGGGTGCAGTTAGAAATTTTTTATTATCATATTCAATTTCAGCAACCTCAAGAACCCCAATATTGCAATTTTCAAAATTTTGTAAAAAATTATTGTATTTACCCCATTTGCCCCCCTTGTCCCACCCAAATGTTTACCAAAAACAATCCCGAGCGAGAACTTTTGGTAACATACCTGTATGCCAAATTTCTATAGCTTAAAGCGTTCTTAAGTTATCGTGGATACAAGATTTCCCGGACAGAACGACCAATCGACCAATCGAGCGAATTTTTTTTTTGTAATTGTTTGAAAATACGCAAAAAAAATGAAAATTTTTTCACCAATACAAGGCTTTCCGAAATTTTGAAAAATTTCAAAATGGGAGAGCAATTACACATTTTGAAAACCAAAAATTAAAAACAAAAACCAAAATATTACGAATTCATACTTTTTGTTATTTTTTCTGTGTTATTTATTTATTTATTTATTTATTTAAATGTTTAGAGTCGTTTTTGGACTTTAGAAGAAAGTATTTTATACCATACTAGACTGTCGACTGTACATAATAAAAATAATTTTATTATTCCATCAATCTATTTTCTAATCATCGTACACAGTGATATTGGTAGACTGACAGTTTCGGGCTTCTGGCCCTCTTCAGTACCAAGAGTCAACTCTGCACGCTGATTAAGAAAACGTTTTTAGACTTTACTCGCAAAAGGAATATAGCCATTAGATTGATGTAGACTTGTGCGCCATCTATTTCTAGATGTAGACAACTACTCATACCTCTCCTTATCTGGAGACTTTGAATGGTAGCAAGTTGAAGACTTGTGTGTCTCAAGCACATAGTACCACTAACGGGTGGTTAGACGTAAAATTAGTAAGGACAGAAATTTTTAATTTTAAACAAAATTATAAAAATATTAATTTATTATTCCATCAATCTATTTTCTAATCATCGTACAGAGTGATATTGGTAGACTGACAGTTTCGGGCTTTTGGCCCTCTTCAGTACCAAGAGTCAACTCTGCACGCTGATTAAGAAAACGTTTTTAGACTTTACTCGCAAAAGGAATATAGCCATTAGATTGATGTAGACTTGTGCGCCATCTATTTCTAGATGTAGACAACTACTCATACCTCTCCTTATCTGGAGACTTTGAATGGTAGCAAGTTGAAGACTTGTGTGTCTCAAGCACATAGTACCACTAACGGGTGGTTAGACGTAAAATTAGTAAGGACAGAAATTTTTAATTTTAAACAAAATTATAAAAATATTAATTTATTATTCCATCAATCTATTTTCTAATCATCGTACAGAGTAATATTGGTAGACTGACAGTTTCGGGCTTCTGGCCCTCTTCAGTACCAAGAGTCAACTCTGCACGCTGATTAAGAAAACGTTTTTAGACTTTACTCGCAAAAGGAATATAGCCATTAGATTGATGTAGACTTGTGCGCCATCTATTTCTAGATGTAGACAACTACTCATACCTCTCCTTATCTGGAGACTTTGAATGGTAGCAAGTTGAAGACTTGTGTGTCTCAAGCACATAGTACCACTAACGGGTGGTTAGACGTAAAATTAGTAAGGACAGAAATTTTTAATTTTAAACAAAATTATAAAAATATTAATTTATTATTCATTTATTTTCTTAATCAGCGTGCAGAGTTGACTCTTGGTACTGAAGAGGGCCAGAAGCCCGAAACTGTCAGTCTACCAATATCACTCTGTACGATGATTAGAAAATAGATTGATGGAATAATAAATTAATATTTTTATAATTTTGTTTAAAATTAAAAATTTCTGTCCTTAAAAATAATTTTATCAAAATTTGTCCGTAGCCGTTTAAATTAATTTCGATACATTGTAAGAAAAGTTTATTATATTGATATTAACTTCAAATAAAAACTGTACTTTATTACATTCCGATAAGTCAATAATTTATCGATTTTTTCAACTTTCTTATTTGTGTTGATATTAAACCATATCTGGAGTTCATATTATAGTCTTGGTTATTGCTAAATAATATTTATGGAGGTTTTATGAGGAAATGAAAATGCCTAGTGATATTAATGACTGAAAATAACTAAAATACTGGTTTAATATAAGAATTAACATTGTAAAATTGAAATTAACTAATTTAATTAATTAAATTTTAATTTAATTAAATATTATTTCAAAACAATATTTTGGTTTTTTCCAAACAATAATCCCTTTAATTTTCTACTCAACCCTCTACCGCATAGAAGTTCCTAATAAATTTAATATTTATTTGCAAATTTTTATTTATTTTTAAAACTGCATGCCGCCAGTAAAATCTTGCTTTAAAATTTAAACCCTTATCAAGGCAAAAATATTAATATTTCTATGATAATAAAAAAAATTTAACCCCTTTTATAATTTTTTGTGTTCATTTTGGGATATAATATGACTATTAAAATCATTTTAATATATTTACCTGTGTCATAATTCATGCGATAGAGGGTTAACTAAGAAAATTGTAACTAATAACACAAGCCCACAAAAAAAAATTGTGAGTCTTGGATTCCAGTATGATATTCCTATGTATTTTTTTCCGCTGAAACCGAATCCGTAACCCGTTTAACCCTTACAGGATTTTGACATAACCTCAAAAAACACTCGAAAAACTACTGAAACCGCTAAAATCATCTACTCCATATCACTTTCACCCCATTCTTCCAAATTCCTAATTTCGTAACCCCATAATCCCCTTACCTCGGATTACCATTACTACATAACCTCAAAACCCGATAACCTCATTAGGTAGAAAAATGGTTCGGGAAAACAGAACAATTACGTGAAATTTTCTTGTAGAACATAGTTATAAATAAGTAACTGTATAATCCTAAAATCCCATTACACCTCCTAACCCCTTCACTCCGTAACCCCATATATTATAACCTAAACCCATCATCCTCTTCTGTGGAGAAGTCCGGTTCTCGAAATCATAAGAGTTTTGTGAGTGAAGTCATGAATCAAAGTCTACTTCATTATTTTTTTAACCGGACCTCCACAGAATAGGATAACGGGATTAAGGGGATATAGTGTATGGGGTTACGAAGTGAAGGAATTTTGAGGTTATGGTGTTAGGGGATTTTGGGGTTATAGAGTTACTAACCTATGACTATGCTCCACAGAAAAACTGAAGAATTTGTTCTGTTTTCCAAACTATATTTTTCTACTTAATGAGGTTACGGGTTTTTAAGGTTATGCGGCTATGGTATTATGAGGTTAGGGGATTATGGGGTTCTGGGTTTTAGCGGTTTCAGTAGTAAACGGGTTGCGGATTTAGTTTCAGCGGGAAAAAATACATAGGAATATCATACTGGAATCCAAGGCTCAGAATTTTTTTTTGTGGGCCTGTCTAAATTAATAACCCGGAGTTTAAACGTACATTAAAGTGTTATAAAAAACGAAATTAGTTTTGATAACAAATTAAATACCATATTTAACTACATTTTTAGCTGCAGCTATATTATCTAAAAAATTTGCTAAGACCTAATTTTTTTTTTTTCAAATAACACTTTTAAAAAAATTATTGAATGGACAGTAGTCCAATACGTTAGGCAACATAAATTTAGGTCTTCAATACCAACCCAAAAAATAAAATTCCTAAAAATATTATATTTGGATTTTATCACAGTGCAACAAAAAATGTGCATCATATGCAAAATTATTAAAGAATACATAAAACAGCTTATTAAACACAAAAACAAGTACAAAATCTTCACACACAACGGGGTATTATCCATGACTGTGAAATTAAGGAGTAGGTCATAAGTTCCCTAGGAAACTTTAGACCTACTGTACACATAGCTGTGTAATAAAAATTGAAAAAAAATAGTTTTTTACTTAAAAAAAAACAAATATCTTACCTTATTGTAATTTAAAATATAATCTTAAATGTTATGTTTACGTAAAATATGCATAATTTTATTTTAAAACAATAATAATTATCTCTTTCTGTAGAACTTCTCTCTTTATCTAATCTAAATAGGCTGCAGTCCATTAATATTTATCCATGTTTAGAAATAAATCATTAATAGTTATTTATGGTACTAGTGGGTAAAATAAGATATTGCCCATGAGAAAATTAACCTGCGAGGCGTCAGCCAAGCAAGTTAATTTTCGAGAGGGCAATATCGGTTTACCCATGAGTGCCGTACAAGGTTTTATCCAATAAATAGCTTAGGAATTCATATTTTTATTAAAAATTATAATGACATTTACAAGAAAATAATTTGACAAGTGACAGTTGAGTGGGTAAAATAAATAATTATCCACGCAGTAAAACGCAATAGTACCTAAAGCTTAATACAATAAAAAATAAAATAGAAAATATATCTAAGTTCTTTTTAGTGAAAATTAATTTAAGTATCACTGGCGGATATGGCCTCATGAGCTAATGCCAAAAAATAGGAAGAAGAAGAAGGAGAAGAAGAATTATCCACTCAATAAAGTAAAAGCCACGCGGTTGTTATTGTTGTTATTATTGAGTTCACTGGTAATTGTCTTATTATCTGTATGTATTGGATAAATAAATTTTGTTCTATTTTCTTTGCTTTACTAAAACAGTCTCGTATATTTACTATACAATAATTAAAATAATAATAGTAATAATTATAATTATAGTGGTAAGTAATTAAAACTTTACATAGTAATTTCCAATTATGATTTAATTCTAAACAAGGAGCCAGATTGGCGTCAGAATGATGTCACAAGCTTGCTTGATTGAATATTAAATTGAGTTTAACTTTCATAAGGTGCTTTCATATCATAGAGAAGGAAAGAGAACCATTAGTTCAGCCTGCGCAAGATTATTTTGTGACAGAACGGGGCAGCGAAATGACGTAACGCAATATATCTGACCTTGCGCAGTACGCATCTCTATCAGCTGTGAAATGCTGTCGGTCGTAACAATTCATCACTACAGTATTCATTTGCCTTATCTCCAAAAATACCCCAGTAAAAATCTTAAAATGTCCAAAAATAGAGATATTGCAAACCAATACTGGGGTGACGAATTATTAATTTGTTTATACTGTCAGTACTGTCAGATCGTCGTTTGTTTCTGTTAATTTTTCGACTTATACTGTGTTTTAATTGTTTCTTTGCTGCACTTGTTTATAACTTTAAACCTAACCTGTATTGTTGCTTTATAAAGAGCAAAGGGTCAATCCCTGGTGTACTCAAAGTAGGTGTACAAAATCCCGAAACTCAAACACACCTCGAAAAATTCTTAGAAAATAATTTAAAAAAAACTATTTCGACGTTTCTTCGTAGATATTTATTGTTTTTTGTTGAATTTTTTACAATTTTTATTTGACACACAAAACTAAGGTTAAAAATACTCGTCAAAAACAACAATAGTAGTGCGCATGTGCAAGTTTATCTCAGATGCGCTAGGCACATTTATCACAGTATTCCGCAACGGCTTTGGAGGTCTTTCCTTGTCTATGTTTAATATACACAATAAAAAGTAATATTATAATACATTATAATGTTTTGTATAATACACATCATATAAGCCACGTAGGATAAAAAGGCGATAAGACCAAATTTTTCAAAACTTGCATTTTTATAACATTAAATATACAATCTACGATATTCCAAAAACGCTTCGACCCAGAGACTTGAAATTTGGAACAAAGATTTTCGAAATAATTAAACAAAATTTGTTCCGAATTTAAAGTCTCTATGTCAAAGCGTTCTTAAAATATCGAAGTTGTTTTGCCAGCGACTATTATCTTTACACTAACTATAATCTCTTATGAAAGTAGCAGACTTGAGATCAGTTATCGATTTAAAGAAAAAACAACATTTTAATTGAAGTCTGGATTACAGACTTGCCACCATTAATATTGAGATCTAATTTACATTTATATTGTGATTAAATTTTAACTATGTATAATATGACATTATCTTGTTGATACAATTTTCATATTATTAAGTCATTTACATAC
This sequence comes from Brachypterus glaber, assembly GCA_958510825.1. Lineage (NCBI taxonomy): Eukaryota > Metazoa > Arthropoda > Insecta > Coleoptera > Kateretidae > Brachypterus > Brachypterus glaber. Next base: position 9,606,895 of record OY294045.1, read on the forward strand.
GTTTATATCGATTAAAACGGATGACATATTCATGTTTCTTATATCAATAACTATTAATTCAATCACTTGGTGGTTTCATACAATGAGATTAAAAAATACGGTTACAGTTCTTTGAGTTAAGTGCATTTTAATCCCCCAGTTGTAGTAGCTACAAGTAATTAGCATTTTAAATTTCATTAAACCATTATTAAATTAATAAGTTTAAAACTCTTCTTTAGATTTTATAGGAAAATACATAACAAGAGTTGTAAATAAGCATTTTTGTCAAAAATATTAATAGAGCAAAAAATAATGAAATGAATTTTATTTAACTTTTATAGCCCTTCACTCAGTTCAAGAATTATCTGAATCCATTGGGTAGTTTTCGAAAAATTACTATTTAAAAAAGCCATTTTTTTTAGTTAAACGCTTCAATTGACGAGAAGTTTACATTAAGCTATTTTGTGAAAATGCTTTCTTTTTTACACAGGCCTACATGGTTAAATTTAAAAATGTAAAAAAAAACATTTTTTATGCATAAACATTTTTTATGCATATTTACAATTTAATTGAAAAGGGATAAATTTTCAACGAATTCAGCATAAAAAATCAATTCAAATCAAATTTTATATCGGGTACATTTCTCTGCCATTGCAATAGACTCAAAAGATGTTATTACTGACAAATAAGGCAATTTAACTCACATCTTATTTAGGAACCAGGCGACGGCGAATGATTTTGGCATGTTAAATAAAAACCTGCTTCCAAAATTATTCTCTCACGTTAAAGTTATTGTTAACAATAACCTGTTATTGTTAACAGTAACAAGTTACCATGTCAAACGAATATCAGAGATATTGTATATGAATCTATTGTAGTAGTAGTTAACGTTATAGCTGCCGTGCTAAGCTGAAAGGCCTATCTACATAGGTTTAACATACACAGATAGGACCTTTCAGCTTAGGAAGGCAGATAATTTATAAGATGCTTTTTATAGGTTTTTTATTCTGAATTTAAACACGTTGAAAAAATTGTGTTTAAACAATTTCGATTTGAAAATGTATATTTAAATTAAGATTTTTTGAAAGCTGGAGTAATTTGATTCACGCCTAGCATAACCTCTTAGACCAATGACTCTAGGCCTGGGAAAAAATCTTTATTCACACTTATTTAGAAATAAACTAATTAACTACTAACTAACTAATTAATACTTTTGCGGTCCCTTAGGAAAATTGTCAGATAACTGACATAACCAAACTAAAACTAATTTTACTTATTATTTTTAGTTTTTTTTTGTTAAAAGTATGTTTAGATGGCGCCATCGATTAAAATGTCATCATTAATGCTTAAAGGAAGATGGCTGAACTGCTGTTGTCATGATCAACACGAATATAATCTAATACATTTCGTTTAAAAAACTTAAATGTACAGTTTTAGTCAATGTTTTTTACTTTTGAGACTGAGAAGCATAATAAATGTTATAAAGGGTGCCTTGTGAGCTATCAATGTTTTTTGTGGTTGTTTATTTGGGTTACGCATATGTGGAACTTCAGTTTTATATTATTGTGCTTTTCTTGTGAAATGCAGAAAAAGATATTTGTGGTCAATATGAAAAGAACTAAAAAAACTAAGTATTATAGTATTATTTTTTTCATTTGAATTCAAACATTTAGGTTTCAAAAAAATTGGTACTTTATTTTTAAATAAAAACAGTTGCGAATAAAATAATATACAGGTCTTCCGGAAAAAGGGTACTTTTCCTCGACCTATAAATGGTCTCGGAAAAGTACTATTTTCCGAGTCGACCTGTAATCTACTATTATTTTTTGAACATTTATGTTTACAATAATGTTTTAAACGTCAGACCGGAGATTGTTGCCTATCCCCTTACAGAGCATTAATCTTTGGAATAAATATTTTTGTTTAATAACTTTTCCAAAAATTTTGTTTCCTTTTTGGTTTGTTTTTGAGTTTTGGATGTGAATTTGCTGCCACCTCTCCAATTTTATTCCAATTACCAAGTTAAATATAAATTAATCTTTTTCCTTTTTTATGTTTAACTACTTTTTTGCAGTTTAAAGATAATTCCTTTAGTCTGTGAAATATAGTTTGGATTACTTTATGATGGATGTCCCAGATTTTTTTTCAATTTTAAATTTTAGATTTCATTAATTTATTTTATTTTAACTTATTGTAGTTTTTTGTTTAAATTTTTAAGGTTTTATAAAAATAATATAGTTAAGGTCAGTATGACATTTCTAATAATGTGTACTCAAGTTAATTTGTTTATAAATTTAAAAAGTAAGTTTTTCTAACATTTTCAACCTAATTTTTAATTATTTGTAGCTTGAAAATGACTTTATGTTAAAAAAGTCGCTGTCGCTGTAACATTTGTTTAATAGACAATAAATTTATATTTTGGAGAGATAACATTTTTTCTATGGTTTATTTAAATCAACTTCAATATGAGTAAGGATCAAGAATTTCTTAATTTTACTATTATTTGGCTATCTGTATTACTTAACAAAAATGCTCGCATTCAGGCCACATTAAAACATATAGTACTTATCTGACTTGCTAAGTACATGTATGGTCTTTGGTTTATTTAAATCAACTTCAATATGAGTAAGGATCAAGAATTTCTTAATTTTACTATTATTTGGCTGTCTGTGTTACTTAACAAAAATGCCCGCATTCAGGCCACGTTAAAACATATAGTACTTATCTGACTTGCTAAGTACATGTATGGTCTTACATGATTATATTGAAAGCTATTGTCTTTAAGATTAAAGAAAAAAAATGGCAGTAATTCCGGCGCTCTATATAAAATGATATCTCAGCTGATGATCGCGATATTCAATTATTTACTTAAGTACTTACTAGATGCAGAAACGTGATCAATATTCTTTCTAAGCAGGACCGTATCGTCATTTTTTTTTAAAACAGTGCTATTGTCTAAGCATAATGAGATCAACAATAGCTGTATCGAGATAATTGTGTTAAATATTTTACTTTTTTAAATAATTTTTTTTTATTTTATTTAAAATTATACATGTAATGCTTGAAACAACTGCCCCTAAATATGCAACGATAAGACTTTATGCTTATAGATACATAAGAAATAAATACTTAGCCAAAATTTCAACCCTTTTTACATCCCGGAACATACTTTAATTAATTATTTAAATTACGAATTTTGACATATGTCAATGCAAGATTTGGCAACATTGCACCTAACGAAACTTCAAGTGTCAAGTGTCATGTCGCCAAAATAAAAAAAACTTTGCACATTGATTACCACTGTAGTGGGGCCAAAGGAAAGGGTCTGTTTTGTGTTCATTGTCTCTTGACTATAAAATTAAAATATTTTGTTGTGTTTTATTAGTTTTTACGGATTAAACATGCTGTAACTCAATGTGTAAATAGGCTGGACTGTTGTGACTAGTTTCTTAAGTTTCAGTACGATTATGGAGTTATGTTTAAGGTATTTATACTATAATAACATTGTAAGCAACCCATCAGCTTCAACGATAACTCAAAGCATGCAGTTCCATGGGACAGTGTTACCCCAGACAAGTAATTTAATGTGGCTTTCAACGTGTTAAATAAGTTTATTTTCATGGTATGATTTAAAACTAGATTATGAAAAAGTTACACATAGACTTTTTAAATAAATTTAATTAATATTGTACAGTTTTTTTGTATTATACATTCTACCTAAATGTTATTATGTTGGTTTTTAGATAAACAAAAAATATAACTTTTTTTCAGTATATTTAGCGTAAGAATAATTCGTTGTTGTCGGGTTTACGATAAAAAATAATTCCTGACGAGTTTTTCTTTTTTTTTTTCTTTGTTCTTTATTAACAAATAAACTTGGTACACAGTTTTTATGATTTCTTTTCATCATATTGCACTCTTTTAAACAAAAACATAATTTTCTCATTTAGCCCAAAACATTTTTAAATCGTTTTAAAAAACGATACCCTTCTTTAACTGAATCTTTAAATTTAACCTTTAAATTTAAGATGGCAATGTTATATAAAAAGTCCAAACTTAAAAAATAATATATATTTTACAATTTTTTTTTAAATCTAAAACTAATACCTACACTGAGATAAATTTTTACATCCACATGCATGGGTAATTTACTTGCAGCTGCTGCTGATGTGAATTTAAACTCGAAGCGTTAATATAAATGCGATGTGTATTATATTTTTACATCCAGTGTGTAAAGTTTACACCAACGCGTAAATATACTTTTTACCAATTTATTAAAAAAAAATAGAATAACCATTTTGTTATTTTTACTTTTATTCTATTTATGAATAGTGTTTTATGGAAAAACGTATATTCGTACAAACAGTACCAATATAAAATAGAAACAGAAAACATACACAAGTCTTAACAAAATTTGCAGGCCAGTATTACCGCCTAAATAAGTAAAATATTATAAAATGTATGTTTTAAGTATATTGTATTAATCACACTTTTTAAATATTTACTTTTAATCAACACTTACCAATTATTTCTTTGAAAAATCTAGCACACACAAAATTATACGTACGCTATTACAAATTTAAACAATTATAATGGTCGACAGCCACCAGACTCGATGAAGCAGGAATTCTGGCTTCTCGAGTCACGTGACTAGCTTAACGCCCGTGATTGACTGGCTTGTACATCAGAAGTGTGATTTTTACACTTCGAGTGTATTGTTGCTAAAGGTATGTTTATAAAAATACACTTTCTTGAGCTCCGAGTGTATTGTTGCAGAAGGTATGGATGTAAAAATACACACTCCAGGTCAAAATCACCTAACGTGTGTAGTGTCACATCAATGTTGATGTACATTTATATAAAGGTGTAAAATTTACACATTTATAGAGTCTATTTTTTATACCTTTTCAATGTAATTTCTTTCAGTGTAGCTGGTAATTAAATCGCAGGTTATTCGTACCGAAAACATTTTTTACAGTATATATAGATTATCATAATAAATTAAAAAAATAAATCATGATGTGCAAAGATATGAGTCTATTTCGATCAATATGCAAATCAATTTATGTTCTGAATGAATATATACTTTTAAAAACTACGAAGGTGTTGCAGTTCGTAGGCGTTTGCCTTTACTACAAAAATCGTACTACATACATAACTACATATCTTAGAATTCCAAACAGTCTCTTACAAGTATAGCAACACAGTGACTTCCGTAAATCCCATGGTATCTTGTACCAGGTGCCCAATTGTTAAGTCAATTAGTCATTTTCTTGTTTAGGTTAAACCACCATGGGAAGTCCGGGTAAAATTTTCAGAAATCTTTCAAAGCACTTTTAAAAGTCTCGAAAACCTTTCGAAAATCTGGGTAATTTTTGAAAAGACTGTAAATTTTTCGAAAATCTCAAAAGTTATATCGAAAAGCTCATAGATTTTTCTGTCGAAAATCTCCGAAGTCCTGCAAAAATCTTGTCCGTGTACAAATATTTTGTGACGGTTTACCCCCGATTTTAAAAAATAATGACGCAAAATATTCTCATTTCATGAGAATTTATAAAATTGTAAAAATTTCTAGCCCTATAACTATGGTGTGATGCATATAGCATTATGAAAATAAAATGATAAAGATAGGGCCAACAGGGTTGTTACTTTGTTCAGTAGGTTTTCTTTTGTGTTTGGTGGCTGGTGGTTTAGACGTCCTCTGAGGATATCTCTAAAACGTCTAAATAGAGTGTTTTCTTACGATGACATAATTTTTTAAAACCTGGAACTTTTTTCCAGAAATAACCCCAACTTTAATTTTTTAAATTAGTTTTACTTTGTTTTATTATGGTGCTAAATTGTTGCATTTTAATAAAACGCCACAATTTGGTAGGGTCTCTGATAAGAGTGGACATTAAACTTTAAACTGTGTAAAGTATCAAGTTTAATGTCATTTCATTTAGGTTTCCTACAATTTAGAACAACAAAGTAAAATTTAACACACGACCTTTTGAACTTTTGGTGACGATATACTGATTATCCATCCCTTTAGTATACACCTTAAAGTAGAATTTGTATCCTCTTTGGGCATGTCCTATTCCCCGATAAACTTAGTATCAATCGTACTGCGTTTAGGACGCCAGTCGCAACTTGTAATTCAGTTTAGTAAAAAGTATGCAGGAGACACTAATTCTACTTTTAAGTGTCTACTTATTCGATGGATTATTGGTATTATTGATCTTAAGATTTACATTGAAAATATGCATTCCCCAAAAAAGTAGGAGTAAAAATATTCTTTTTCTTCAAGCGTACTAAAATGTTCATATTTTATAACTGAACACACTAGTACGAAGTGATCTATTTTTTTTACAGTAAAAAATGAGTTCATTGTTGTTCGCCATAAAAAAAAGTTAGTTAGCAAAACCACCACTGGCGGCAGAACTCTTTGACTTTGATGACAGCCATACTTCAAACTTGTTTGTTTATTATGTAAACAGGTGGTTGACTCGAGATTCTGTGCAAAAACCTTGTGTAAACTTTATTAAAAATGATTGAAGAAGAATATATGGTTTATACACCTACAAATCTCTCCGAAATTGCAAATGCTACATTAGACAAGTTACCATTGAAATCGCGAAAAGTGTACGATTTAGCCTACGAAAAACATTTAAAATGAGCTAAGGAAAGTTTAAGTTTATTTCGAAAGGGTTTTATTGGCCTATTTTAATAAAAAAAACATACTTTATTACACGGAAAGAAATTAGTGGGCTCTGCGCTATACATTATAAGATATTTGGTAACAGTGGCAAATTATAGTGATTTAAGCTATAGATTATAAGGGACACAATAACTAATAATGTTAAAAATAAATTGGAAACGATTATATATATTACAGACACGATTATATTTATTACAGGCACTATTATAAATTTACAGAAATTTTATTATATTATAAAAATTATTAGCACGGACAATAATTAAATCTATTTAAGCTATAAATGCCATACTATTTGTTATATTTTATTATTCACTAAACAATTAAAGTATTTCATATAAATTTTTACACTGACTGCCATAATTGTAAGAGAAAGCAGCAAGAGATGTTAGTGATATTTTAAGCATTGATAAATTTGAATATATATCATGGTTATTAGTAAAATATGTCTGTTCTCAAGTTAATAAAAATATTGTTACTAATATTCTTATATAGCGTGTCATGTTAAATAGACAGTCATAATATTAATAGATAATGAAATGGGCTTTTAAAGGACGAGTGACTTATTGTACACACAGTATAGAATTTTTGTATATTTATACATATCGCCTTGTAAATTCCGAAACGTTGTATCTGCAAAATGAGAACTTCCCAGAGACAAAAAAAATTTTCATATTATATTATATTATATTTTTATTAATGGCAGAAAATAAGAAAGCTTCGTTTTTATAATATTTGCATTTTTAGCCTGTTAAGCCAACGTTTCGCCTCTTATTGTTGGGGCTTTTTTAGGACACCCTGTATCTTAGAATATTAATAAATTGGTTTTCTAAAGGCATTGTTTAATACCTTATAATTGGTACCTTGTATTAAAACCCCAAATTAAAGACGTCCTGTGTGTTCAAATTTCATATTCTTTTTAAATCCACAAAGAAATTACTATACTGAAACTCACGATATCACTATTAAACCATATAGAATCCATTAAATGGGTACAAACAATAATTGAATCATAAAAAAGCGTTTTAAAAACTACAATTACCATGACAATACAATAAAGTTATTATCCGAACCATGGACAATATTTCCCATGGTTCTCCGCACCGACTGTTTACAATGGGCGTAATTTTTTCACCGAACCATACGGAATTTTTTAGTCAAGTTTATGACGAAGTATCAGACAGGTACACACGGATAGAATTGAAACGTTACGTGCGTGGGTCGGCACGTGGGTGTGCCTATTTTTTCCATCTAAAAGCGGGACTCAAGATGGTCCAACCACCCATCGCCCATGGATATTAGACTGGAACGAAAAGGAAAATTTAATAAAATAAGTAAATACGCTTACTAGTTTATATTAGTTTTCTTTACTCGCCTTGAATTTTACATATTTCTTTGAGAAATTGAATCCAGTTCCATCAAAAATCGTTTTCGAAAAGGAAATATGAGACATTGTTCGACACACGGATGTGTGCCTATTGAAAATATGTGTGGAATATGAGTGCTTCTCACTTGTACGCACGCACGCTTATAACGTAAAGAATAGTGCTGGCTGTCCGTTCGGTAATACCTCCCCCTTGCGTAGGAGGTTTTCTGCCGTGTGGATGACTATACTTTTTATTAATATCATAAACAGTTATAAAATCAAGTTGACTATTTAATATTCTTCATATTCAATGAGAAGAAAATATATAAGATAAACTATACATGCGTAATTCATTCCAAGAAAGTGGTTTTCCAGGCCTCGAGAAGTAGCCAGGCTCACCCCCGTCTCACCTAGTCATTTCTTCTTTCAGTCTGAAAAACACAAATGTCGGGTTCTATAAGGGGCTGTCCATATATTACGTAAAGCAAATTTTTCAAAAAAATTGACCCCCCCTCCCCCCTGTGTAACAAAATGTCACATTTACCAACACCCCCCCCCCTGTGTAACTCGTAACAATATAAAAAATTTGTTTCGCAATAAATTTAACTGTATTCTCACTATTGATTCGTTTTTTCTCGACAAAACAAACATGAACCTAAAATATAGTATAACATAACCTTAAAAAAAAAATTACACGAAAAAATTACTCAAACTTTAAAAAAATATTCATAATCAATATCACACAGGGAAAAAATACTAGGTACCTCTTTTTACACTGAGTGTCACATATAACACGTATATTGTATATGCACAGGTACACAAAATAGTACACACATTGGTGTTCTGTGAGTACACATTCCGCGCGAAAATGTATCATCGCCGATGATTCATCAGCAAGATCACGCAAGAACAGGGCCGTAAGATTTTTTTTTAATATCAATGTCAACAGTGTTTTTACTGATTACAATATTATTTAAATATGCATAGTTTTGTCAATTTTTGTGTGAAAAAGGGAATTATGGGCCACTAAATAGTAATTTATGTTGAAATATAAATACATCTGCCAAGCTTAGGAAATAAACATTAAATTTATTAAATTCCGTTACGTAACGTTTACCTGGACCCCCCCTTCCCCTGTCACAAACTGTAACAAATTCTCTGACACCCCCCCCCCTCTAGGCGCGTTACTTATTATCTGGACAGCCCCTAATTGAAAATTACCCATATTATTTAAGTTTAACTTACTCCATAAGTAAACCATGATATTTCTTTAAAAATGTCCATGTAGATCCACCATACTGTCTATCAAACTGTCTATAACTCTGTCTCGGCACACACTGTGTGTGTGTGTGAATTTTATTAATAGCAGACATTGGTTCACTCATTAAAGCCTTCGAGTTTTCTGCTAATAGGTACGCCAATATGACCATATGCCGTTTGCCTTAAAGGGATATTACAGTAATTAATAAAATGTGCTAACTAGTCTTTGTTTTTTCAAAATTTTCATTACAAAATGCATATTTTATGTTGTCGTTTAAGCGAAAGACCATCGATTAACATATTCAATGGTTTGTCTGCAATTTCGATTTGACCTCTGTCTGGCACCAGATCTGTGACTCAACACGCTGCTGTAGATTCTTATTGTTTTTTTTGGTTTTGTTTATTTATAACAAGCACAGGTTAATAATGAAATAATTTTGAATTACAACAAAAGTCCATTCGGCTATTTCCCCCCAGTTTGTAATTTTTATAAATACAAAACTTTCAATCTAATATAACGTTTTTATTGGTTTTCATAGGCAAGAACTATCAAAATCACAAAACACATTATATACAGTTGGAACCACAAAAAATGCAAGTTTTAAATATGCCAAAATGTCAATTTTATTAATTATTTTATAGTTTAAGTAAAATTTTAAGAAAGAGGTTAGAATAATTTGAGATACTGTCAGTTTTTCTTTAGAGGAAAGTCGCCTAATTTCGGATACGATTTACAATGTATTCAATATTTAATACTCGGTATTACTTTTTGATATTTTTTTATATAACCAGATACAACTAATTATAGCGAACCATGATTTATTATAAAAGCAATTTTATTACAGTTTATTTTTTCCAAAAAACACGGTTAAAAAAAATCAGTGCATTTTTGTGCATTTGAAAAAGGGCTCCTAATTTCGGACATATCCGTAAAATTTTTTTCAAGAGTAGATCTGGATCCCATTGCTTATGTTTCTTGTTATTCCTTCACATTTAAGAAGTAAATTAATCATTAAGCGATTTTCTACGAAATACTATAGGAACTATAATTTTAGATTCCCAATTTCGAATATCTTAGTATCTTAGGTAATTTTCGTTTTTTCAAAATTGTTTATCTTAGTTTGTTGTATCATTATAAAAATAATAATTAATGGTTGGTTATCCTGAATAATAATTACCTTGCGGATATCCGAAATTGGGAATCAAATGCACAAAAACGGTGTATCCGAAATTAGGCAACTTTCTGCTTTTTAGATTAGAAATTTGTAGAATGTTTACGTTTTCAAATTGCTTAATTATGAATAGTGGATCAACTTAACTAACATCATAACTTACCTAAGACAGAATCACGAACTTTTATAACGATTATTTATAAAATAAACAAGCATAATAATGCAACTGAGCACAAAACTGCCAATTGCAATATAAACGATTTGTGCTGCCATTTAAAGGGGAGAAGCTCTACCGTTATCATATTACAGGACGGATTTAGTTTGACTTTTGGCTTCACATAAAAGTAGGTTTCTGTTTACCTTTGCAGACAGTATCTTAAATACACTACTATCCGAAATTTGGAAACCATCCGAAATTAGGCGCATTTCCTCTATTAGTAGTCTCTAATAAGTTATTACAGATAATGCGTGAATGCAAATAATGTTAAATAACAGTAACTGCTGTTACATGAAGCTGAGTAATAGAAAACTGGCAAATATAGATGTTTCAGATCTGCAGAAGCAAGAAGTCTCCCCAAGATGTTTATTTTTATGTTAATGTTCCTTCTTTTTTTACAAAATTAATGGAGAGCCCCTAGAACATGCATTTAATGTTAAAAAAGAATCGAAAACTTGCTTTTCTGAAAAATTACGTTTTTGTGACATGGTGTCGTTTACCTCCGGGGTCCAAATATAATAAATAATAAAGTAAAAAAACATTTAGAATATTTAATCATATAAAACATTTAAACATAATATTTAGTAAATCTTATGAGAATTAAAACTTTGAATTCCGTAGTAATGTAATATATAATTTACGAAAATTATGATTTTCGTTTAAAAAAGGTTTTTTTGCTGCATAAAAATTTCGAATCTTGGAATTATCGATGTGGCGGCGGGCGGTGGTTATCGACCCAGTAAAATTTTTATCGTTTATAGCCTGCACCGCGTCTCGTAAAGGATGTTCTTTTAAATAATTAAGTAAATTTTCACTTCCTTCTTCCCTAGCCTGCACGCCTTTTAACCGTTTCCTCCTGTATCCATTTTTTCTTCAATCTTAACAAAACTCTCCGAATCGTTAAACTTTGCCGACTCCACTTGCTCACAACCTGCTTCCAAGAGCACAATAGCTTGAGCTATCTTAATCACTGAATTGATGCATTTCTAATTATCTACTTAATTAGATTAAATCCTTTGTTGATTATGTACTTTATAATAATTATAAATAATTTTGACAAATATTGTCAACTTTGACAACTGCAACTGTTTTTTTTTCGGATCCAACTGTACCTTGTTTTAATAAGTCGTCAGTAAAAAAATAATAGGATTTTAAGCAATTAATATCTTACAGATCAAAGTTGCCAACCTTAATAAGGTTTTTATCATTTTCATCTGATGAAATAATGATGTGGCTAATTATCCGGAAGGGAAAGGCCAAAAATAAAGAGAGAGAGAGAAATAATGATGATCTAGACCAACATGGTATTAGAATAGTTATTTTTGTATTAAGACCGCAAAATTACTAATTTCTGATTACTAATCGAGGCCTTAGGCCGTGATCAGCAATCACATTTGTATATCTTGTATTACAAGCGCTAGTTTGTAATACAAACAATTTTTTTGCTAAAATCCAATAAAAACACCAAAATTCTTACTTCAAATGTATACAGTTTCCATGACAGCAAGCGAAAAAATAATTTCTGACTGTTATTAGGGTAGCGCAAAATAGAAACAGTTGAACGGATAGTAGGGAATAATTATTTTATCCAATACATGCAGATAATAAGACAATTATCAGCTTTATTTTAAATAGATAAACTCAATAATAACCCCCGCGTGGCTTTTACTTTATTGAGTGGATAATTATTTATTTTACCCACTCAACTGTCACTTGTCAAATTATTTTCTTGTAAATGTCATTAAAATTTTTAATAAAAATATAAAAATATTCCTAAGCTATTTATTGGATAAAACCTTGTATGGCACTCACTTTACCCACTAGTACCATAAATAACAATTTTTTCATTTTATTATAATATAATAATAATAATAATAATAATATTTATTAAACAACCCCTGTAGTTAAATAAATTGTCACTTTTACTATAATTGACCATAACTTAAACCATTGTTTATTTTTTGCAGAATGTAATTGCAACGGCTTCTCGAACCGTTGCTTCTTCGACGAAGAGCTCTACCGCGTGACAGGTCACGGAGGTCACTGTTTGGATTGTTCCGCCAATAGGGACGGACCCAACTGCGAAAGATGTCGGGAAAATTACTACATGCGAGAAGACGGCTACTGTGTAGCTTGCGATTGTGACGCCACAGGTTCAAGAAGCTTACAGTGTAACACACAAGGAAAATGTCAATGTAAACCTGGTGTAGCTGGAGACAAATGTGATCGTTGTGAGGTTAACTTTTACGATTTCTCATCAACGGGATGTAAATCTTGTGATTGCGAGGTAGCTGGTTCTGCTAATAATATGCCTCAGTGTGATCCTATAACCGGTGTGTGCAGGTGTAAGGAAAACGTAGAAGGAAGAAGATGCAAAGAATGCAAACCTGGCTATTTTAACATCGATTTTGATAATGAGTTCGGATGTACTCCATGTTTCTGTTATGGACACTCCTCTGAGTGTTCTTCTGCTCAAGGATATTCTAGATACCAGTTGGAATCACCTTTTGCTAAAAACAACGAACGTTGGTCAGCAGTTGATGAGTATAACCGACACGTGGACCTCAAGTATGACTTACCAACTCAAAGTATTGAAGTTCGAAGCTCGAGAGATGAATCTGTGTATTTCGTAGCAACTGATAAATATCTTGGAGATCAAAAAGCTTCTTATAATCAGTATTTAAGCTTTACTTTGAGAATTGGAGACAACAGGCCGATTCCTACTGCTACTGATATTATTCTGGAAGGCAATGGTAACTCTGTGACTAATACAATTTTTGCACAGCAAAATAAGATTCCACAAACTCAGGTATGGTTACTTTAATAATATTTACATCCTTTATAGAACTAATAATAAATTGACATGTAGGTAGTACCGTAAAAATATCCATCTAGCAACAATTTTTAACTTTCAACGATGCTTGGAAGAAAACTACTGCTACCACACTAAACGTAGCAAAAAAAAAATAAGAAACAACAGGTCCAAATGTAGACAATTGCATTGTTGTAAGTTAAACGCCAGTTGCAAGTTGTATGGTTTTACGGTACTTAGTTATTTCAAAAAAGACAACATTAATACTAATTAAATTTACCTGAGGTTGTTTTTTCAGTAGTAATATCATAAGTGCATGCTGAATTATCGATAATTTTTCACTGTATCAAAAAAATATTTTGCTTGGCAATTGTTTGAGTGCATTTTTCGTGTTACAAAATTCCGAGACCGCAGGTAGAGGAATTTTGACGAAAAATGTACGAAAACAATTTCTTTAAATAAAATATTTTTTTATATACACTAAAAAAATTATGTATAATGGTATTTTAAAAGACTATTTCACAAACAAAATCAGGAAGTATATAATTTTACAATGTTTTATGTTGTTTCATATTTAAATTAAAAATTTAAGAACTAAACAGCAATATTACTTTACAACTATAATTAAAAATTTAAATCTCAAATTTGCCGCGCTTTTTAAATCCACGATGTTCACTTGTTCGCGAATGTTTCCAAGTCTAAACTTTGACGAGGGATATTTTATGCTTGAGATTACTCCAATAAAATAGTTGTTATCACATATATTAGCATTTAAATAAAGATCATTGCTGTTTTTGTTTAAAAAGTTTAGTTTTCAACTGAAAAGACATAAAATAACGGGTGTTTCCACCCGTAAAAAAACAATTTCCTATCGGTTTATAATAAACTTTGGCAACACTGTACTAGTACCAGCGCAGTCATTTGATGTTTTGATTTCCGTAATTCTTTACTTCAAATATATTTTTAATAAATGTTTAAATTGTTTTTGAGTGGCCTGTTTTTAATACCAAGATTCAATTAAATAAATTGAAATTTATGAATATCAGTGATTTAAAGCTTTTAAGATGGAAAGTGCATAAAATATAATATATTATCTGAAATTAATTAGGGTTTATACCTAGGATGTTTTGGTAATAAAATAAGCATATATATTGCTTATCAATAAAAATAAATAAGCTTCACAAATTAAAAACACATTTTGCAAAAATATAACATTTATTAAGATGGCAGTAACTGTCAGTTTCTTGTTTCCATAGTAACCAAGTGATAATTGCATTGCGCAAAAATTATCAGATTTATTTTGATCTAATTGATCAAGAAACTAAAAATGCAAGGGTTTGATTGGTTTATATATTGTTTGTGAAATAGTCGATACAAATTTTATTCTTAATAAGAATCTTATATAAGAAATGTAATAAAAATTTAGTAACATAAGAATTAAGATTCCTAAAAAAAGTTCCTTTTAACTTTTACGTAGATAATGTGATTTGATAATTTGCCGAAACAGAATTTAAAATGTAAAATTAATCGTAACATCACTGATTCTCAGAAACACGAAAAATTTCTAGTAACATGCAACGAATATCCTTTTTTTGTTGTTTAGAATCAAGAATATAAATTCCGTCTTCACGAACACCCAGATTATGGATGGCAACCTAGATTATCAGCAAGAGGTTTCATGTCCATTCTTAGCAATTTAACTGCAGTTAAAATTAAGGGTACCTACGGTCCACAAGGTATAGGATATTTGGACGACGTTAAACTGGAAACAGCTCTAAGAAGTGTTGCAGGAAAAAATGCTTTCTGGGTCGAAAATTGTGAATGTCCATTAGGTAAGTAACTTTTAACCCTACAATACATATTGTAGCACACAAGCTACATACTCTTAAATCTTTTATATTTGATATAATAAAATTGATACATAATTTTTAACCGTAATTTTTAGACGTATTCTCTGAATATGTTTCTAATATTTTCATAAAACTACCTTGAATTTTATCGTTATCTTGAAAAGTATCAACAAATATTTTAATTCATTAAGCCCAGTTTCAAAATATCTTGCTCTAAAATTATGCTTTATTTAGAAAAAGTGTGTTTTTATAGATTAAGATTAAAAATTAATTTTTTAAAGTTATATTCTATGTAAAAAATACCATCAGATGGTTTACTATAAAAATATCGTTTATGTAAATAATTCAAGAATATTTACTTAGGATTTTTTAAACTCTTTTTTAAGGTCCTTGCAGCCCTTTTTACACATGCTTTTAAATTTTATGTTTAATTCTGAAAAAACATGCAATGGAGCTCTCTACAACTAGAATTATGAAACAAAAGACGTCTACCCTATCTCTATCTCATTTGTGCTACACTTTCCAGCCAACCAAATAAATACTGTATTTGTTTTTCATACAACAAATACAGTATTTATTTGGTTGGCCGGAAAGTGTAGCAGTGAGAGGCACGTACGAACATAGCTAATGTGAATCTGTAGAATAAGATAATTCTACTAAAATTTAGATGGCGCCAGTAATATCTTTAATAATGCACTTTTCGCCCGGCCAAGTAAATATTGTATTTGTTCAACAAAGAACAAATACAGTCTTCTATCCTTTTTGGGTAGAACTTTTGTCCCTGTCTAATCTAATGGGAGAATTCTCCATTTCGCAATGTAGGGTTAAAAAATACATTTATATTGTGGAGTTCTAAAATGTGCCCCCTCTTACACCACAAAAACTTTAACTTATAATTCTAATTATTTACCTATTGCCTTAACGTTACTCGATTTGAGCTTACTTTGTTCTTTGATCTTGTCAATATGTTTTTGCTTTTTTGGACAAACTAAACCAAGAACTAAAGAACAAAGAAAGTCCAGATGGGTTGTCCCCTATTAAATGGTGGCATTTTTTATTAATTATTGTTGCTATTAAATAAATTTTATTAAAAAAATAAACTTATTCTAGGTTATGTTGGTCAGTTCTGCGAGTCCTGTGCCCCAGGTTTCAGACATTCTCCATCTTTAGGAGGTTCCTTCATGCCTTGCATACCTTGTGACTGTAACAAACATGCTGAATTTTGTGACTCTGAAACCGGAAGATGTATTTGCCACCACAACACAGCTGGTGACAACTGTGAACTTTGTGCCAGAGGATACTACGGTAATGCTTTAGGAGGAACCGATCAGGATTGTTTACCTTGCGGATGTCCTAACGGAGGAGCTTGTATTCAAATCGACGATGACCTAGTGATGTGCACGGAATGTCCAATGGGTTATACGGGACATAGATGTGATTCTTGTTCAGACGGTTATTATAGAGCCCATAATGGTGAATGCGTTCTTTGCGAATGTAACAACCATATCGACCAAAACGCCATAGGGAACTGTAACAGTACCACAGGAGAATGTCTCAGATGTATCCACAATACAGCAGGTTACCACTGCGATTCTTGCTTAACAGGTTACTTCGGTGATCCTATCCTTCCAGAAGGATGCAAAGTTTGTGAATGTATGCCTCTGGGTACTCAAGCAGACGATCGCGGACGACCAATTTGTGATCAAAATACTGGTTCTTGTAACTGTAAGCCCCACGTTGTTGGTAGGAATTGTGACCAGGCGGAAGCTGGTTTTTACAACATGGTAAGCGGAAATGGAGCTCAACCTTGCAACTGCGATCCTATTGGGTCTTATAATCATACCTGTAATGCGTTTAGTGGGCAATGTTTCTGCAGACCTGGTGTAACTGGGTAAGTATTTATACATTTTTATTTATTTTTCAATATTTGTTAGTCCTTTATTACGTAATTCTTGAAATTAATCAAGGCGCCCCTAAATAAGTTTATTTTACAATACGTTGTTCCAAAATAATGACTCATTTGCCAAAGTTTCGTAAAAGGCGAAGATCATATCAATTTGGGTGTGATTCGCGTAACTTCGTCTGAGGAAAACTCCTTGCTTAATTTATCTACAATATTTTTTTAATCATAACTAAAAATTCTAAAATATTTTCTTATTAATATAAAATTAATTTTGGCATGTTTTTCTTTCAGATTGCGTTGTGATCATTGTGAACCAAGAATGTATGGCTTTTCAACAGATGGATGCAAGGCTTGCGAATGTGACAGCATTGGTTCAAAAGACCTTCAGTGTGATCCAAACGGTCAGTGTCCGTGCTTTGAAAACGTAGAAGGCCGTAGATGTGATCGTTGCAAGGAAAACAAATACGCCAGACAAAACGGTTGCATAGATTGCCCGGACTGCTACAACCTCGTTCAAAACGCAGCCCACTCTCACAACGACAAGCTAAAACGGCTAAACGACATCCTAGACGACATCGAAAGAAATCCTACTGTAATAACCGATAATGAATTCCCTATTAAACTAGGCAAATTACAAGTAGATATAAACGATTTCCACGATACGGTAAAAAGCGCTACCGGTGAAAACAGTATAATTCAACAAGTCCACGACATACGCCAACGCGAAAAAGATATAACACGGACATTAGATGAGATTGACGAGAATATTGTCCTAACCAATGATAAAAACAAGAAAACAAGTGACACAATGTTCCATGTGGACGATGGATTAGAATCTGTAGGTGAAAAGATACTGGAAGTGAATAAATACTTTGACGAGGAAGGTGCAAAAGCTCTCGAAGACGCCAGAAAACGAGCTGACCTGGTGGGCCAGCAATCTGATAAGATGACAGAGATCGCACACGAAGCACGTGACTTAGCCGATGAGTTAGACAAGCGGTCAGAAGCACTTATCTCTAAAATTGATGAATCTAAGAACAAATCTCACGAGGCCTACGAAAAAGCCAAAAACGCCACAGACATGCAAGACAAAATTAATGAAGAAGCTAGATTAATCAAAAGCGAGTTGATTAACCTCGAACAAGCTCTAAACAACACCCAAGAATGGACGAAAGGAGTAGCTGAAAAGGCTAAGAAAGCTAAAGCAGATGCTCTGGGTATAGTAAGAGACGTAGATCAACTTGTAGTGCCCCAAATCGACATTCCGAATCTCAAGTTACAATCAGATAACCTCCAAACGAAAGCTACTGAGTTAAAGGAAAAAGCCGAAAGTAAATTCCATGATACTGATGAGTTGTTGCTTAAAATCGAAGAAAGATTAGACACAGGGCAGGATTTATTAGAGAAAGCGAAATTACAACAGGAAGACACAGATCAATTAATGGAAGAAATAAATGCTGCGAAAATTCAAGCTAGCAAAGCGATCTTAAAGGGAGACAAGCTGTTTAATGATACTCAGGAGATTTTGAAAATACTTAAAGGTAATTAAATTAAATTATTAGTACTTTTAGTAGATTTTATTAAAATATAAAAAAAATCTAGCATAGGCTTTATCTCTTATGCATACTTTTCGTTATTATTAGTATTTTATACAACGTCGACCCAATAGTTTTGGAAAACCTTTTTTCTATGACTGCTTTAGAATTTAAGCTAATACACACACTTTTCAAACACAGTATGAATCCATTCTAGCTCTAGATACGGTATGAATATTCCGTTTCAAGTGTTAGAATGAGCACATGTAGTGCCATCTCTTCTTTATAAAAGTAAAGAAAATTGTAGCGAAATTAGCAAAAATATATATATTTTACCATGAAATATTGAATAATTTAATGCAATTTAAAGTTTTACGTTAAAATTACATAAAGTTTATTAGTTTTTCTTAATATTTGACCAGTTTTTTATCAATTTAGTTCAAAAAAATTAAAACTGCTCCATCTATTATTAAATATTTAAACCTGATCTGTCACAACAATCTGACGTAACCTTCAATTTTTGCATTGTAATTTGTAAATATGTGCTAAAATTAAATAAAAATCTTTTTTAAGTACTAATACACGGTGTATTTGAAATAGGGTCGGAAATTTTAACTGATGATTCTACATCATAAAATATGACAAAAAGTTCCTATAAAAAAATCGGTTTTTATTTAATAACTCAGGAACCCTTTGAGGTATATCAACGAGGTTTTGCACGTCAACTAAACCTATCAAGGCCCGTTTTTATGTGTTATTTTCATGTACTTATTTCAACCATGGGTGTGCGAAACGGGGGGGGGCTTATCAGTTTTTTGTCCCAAACTTTTTTCTGTGTAACTTTATTGCAATTTTATTTTTGAAGTATGATTCCTCAGGTCAAAATACATAAAAAAGATACTCTTGTTGTAATACTGAGGATTAACCGTTTTCGAGAAAAATTCATTTGAAGGTGAAATTCCACGGTTCGAGAACGAAAAATTAAATACTAAAATATTGAAAACCAAAATTTTAATGATGCAGTGTTAATGTACATCAAAAACTAAGAAAAAAAGTTTCCATACATGTAGGTCGAAAACACGATTTTAAAGCTACCATAGGGCTTTAAAAATGGTGCATGGAGACCATAGCTCCATTAGGATTGATTTTTGGAAGTACCTGTATATCAGGTTTTTTTCTTAGTTTTTAATGTACATTCGCCCTGCATCATTAAAATTTTGGTTTTCAACATTTTAGTATTTAATTTTTCGTCCTCGAACCGTGGAATTTCACCTTCAAATGAATTTTTCTCGAAAACGGTTAATCCTACAGTATTACAACAAGAGTATCTTTTTTATGTATTTTGACCTGAGGAATCATATTTCAAAAATAAAATTGCAAAAAAGTTACACAGAAAAAAGTTTGGGACAAAAAACTGATAAGCCCCCCCCCCCCTTTTCGCACACCCATGGTTGAAATAAGTACATGAAAATAACACATAAAAACGGGCCTTGATAGGATTAGTTGACGTGCAAAACCTCGTTGATATACCTCAAAGGGTTCCTGAGTTATTAAATAAAAACCGATTTTTTTAGCCACTTTCAAAGGGGCGTAGCTCCCTTATGACGCATTTTTAGACATATGTTTATAGGGACTTTTTGTCATATTTTATGATGTAGAATCATCAGTTAAAATTTCCGACCCTATTTCAAATACACCGTGTATATAATGGGTATAGATGTTACTCTAAAAGACCGAAATCTGGGGAATGTCGACATTATCCGGAGAATGTCCGAAAAACTAAAAAAAAAAAAATACAGGCGCAAAACCAACGTTAACGTAAATCAACGCTTCCCACATTAAAAAAAAAAAAAAACAAAAACACCAAACCAGCTAAAAAACAAAAAAAACTAACGTTAAGGTAAACCAACCCCATTATTTTAGTTTTCGGACATTCTCCGGTGAGTGTCGACATTCTCAGATTTCATAAAAAGGTTTTTTTTTGTCGCTTTTGTCACGCGTTTATAATATGTTATTTCGTCTATGTACTGTTTTTACGTGCTGTTTTAATACGCGCTATTTTCTTACACGCTATTTTGTCACACGCTGTTTAGTACACAAGGTCTTTTGTAACTCGCTATTTTGTACAAGCGCTCTTTAAAGACACGCTGTTTTCAATATCTCTATTAGAACCAGCTCTCTTTTCTACCAGAATCATATTTTATTGCAGATTTCGATAACTCAACTCAGATGAAGAAAAAGGAAGCAGAAGATGCCCTGAAACAAATTCCAGAAATTCAACAAATTATTCAATCAACAACCGAAAAAGGAAACGATGCTATAAGTAAATTAGAGAGTGCCAAGATTAACGTAAAGAATGCTCTACAAAAAGCAGTGGATGCTGACAATTTGGCCAAAAACTCGTCGGCCAATGCACAAAAAATTAAAAATGAAGCTGAGATGCTACACCAGAATGCTAGTAAATTGGACAACGAAGCTAATATGATGTTTGATAGAGTTACAAATACAGAAGGAGAATTGAAAAATTTGTTGGGACAAAGTAAAAGTAATGATACGTTGATTAACCAGGCTAAGGAAAAGGTAATTTGACAAAAAAATATAATTTTTTTTTATATTATCTATTATTATATTATTCACAGCGCCTGCGCTAATAGTATATTAAAGTACTAGTTTCATAACATACGTTTTTAGCGCACGAGTACAAGTTTAGAAAACGATCCGTTTGCGGCGAGTTTTCTAAAGTACTAGTACTCTAAAAACATGTTATGAAACGAGTGCTTTATACAATTTTTTCTATTTTGCTCTAAAATTTTAAAAAACGTACATTTAAATTGATGACTGATTTAGGGATTTTTGTTTCGAATTGGCATTACAGTTTTCGCCATGTTTAAAATTCTAAGAACGAATATTATGTTGATATATTTTATAGTCAAAACGTCAAAAGATAGACTTTTGTCTGTTGCCAACCCAAAAGAAAAAAAAGTAGAAACCTTTTATGGGCCTATAAGAACACGCAAAATGCGTGTGATTATGAGCTTATAAGAGACGCAAAATAGAAAAAATAATATTATATGGTTGTTTCGAATTTTCAAAAAATTTCAAAAAACCTAGACAAAAATTTTTTGGATATAAATTTTTTTCATGAAAAAATAAGCAACTTTTTTTTAAATGTCCGTCCGTCCGGCCGTCCGTCCGTCTGTACATCTGTCCGTCCATCTGTCTGTCTGTCCGTCGGTCTGATGTCACGATTTTTAGGAACACGATAACTCGAGAACGAATAATCCGATTGACTTGAAATTTTCAGGAAAAATCAAGTTCTACGAGGGGAAGATTCCCATTGTTTTTAAAAGTAATCCCCCCAAAAACAAAAAAGTTATGGGGGATTAAACTTTTTGAAAAAAAAAAATAATAAATGCGTAGCATTACATATTTTCACGGCTTGTTTTTAAATTTATTCTGTTTTAATTTTAATTCACTTATAATAATTCAGTTTTTAATAAATTCACCAAGTTTAGATAGTTTTAATTAATAATAATATAATAATAATAATAATACATTTATTTTAAACTGCCACAGAGTATACAAAAACTACACCTAGTGGGTTAAAACAAGTCAAAAAATATTCAAATACATGGATAGAAACTTAAATACTTAAATAATTACATGATAATATTAAAAACTACATAAATCGACAACTACAAAAACTAATTATAATTTAAAAATTCTTCTGTTGTATACGGTTCAATATTTACAATAAAGTTGAAAATTTGCCTTTTAAAGGCTCTTAGTGTAGTTACTTCTTGTATATCAGCAGGCAGACGATTAAAAAATTTTAAACTCATATAACTGGGACCATTTTCTGACATACATAGGCGATGTATTGGGAAATTATAATTATTATAATTTCTTGTTGCGTAACCATGCTTTTTCTCAAAAAGTGCAAACTTATTTTTATTTTTAAAATTAAACATAAGACACTCAAAAATGTATAAACCGGCTACTGTTAAAAAATTGTTTGCTTTGAATTTACCCCTACATGATTCTCGTGATGGAATGTTTTGCATAATTCTTAATACTTGTTTCTGTGTAATAAAAATCGTTTCAACATCACTTGAATTACCCCAGAAAAGTATACCGTATTTTAGTTTTGACACAAAACTTCCATAATACACTGTTTTCAACGTGCTGTATGAGACATAATCTTTAATTACCCTCATACTGTAGGAAACAGTATTTAACTTTTTTGATAACTCTTGTGTATGCCCGGACCAATTTAAAACAGCGTCCGTTACGACACCTAGAAACTTAACATTTGACTCCAATTCTACTAGCGTGTTATCTATGGTAAGTGCACCTATATTTTGAGCCCTAACTGTTTTGAATATTATAAATTTAGTTTTTGCTTCATTTAATAATAAATTATTTTCCATAAGCCAGGTTTTAATCCTAATGAATAACTTTGTTGCCTCCTCCTCTAATAATTTTAAATTTTTTGCTCTTATTAGTGCATTTGTATCATCCGCGAAGTTCACCATTTTATGAACTGTATTTCGTAATATAGTGTAAATATCATTTATAAAAATAATAAATAATAGAGGTCCTAAAATGCTGCCTTGCGGAATTCCTAACAAAATTTTTATTTTATCTGATTTTATTGATTTGCCATTTATTGTGAGTAGAACTTGTTGAAATCTATTTGTTAAATAAGATTTAATCAACATTAAAGCAACCCCCCGAATTCCATATTTTTCCAGCTTTAATAATAATAAGTTATGGTCGATACATTCATATGCCTTAGTGAGGTCTAATAGAATCCCTAAAACCAATTCACGATTTTCTATAGCATCCAAAACTTCGTTTAAGTATTCAAAAAGTGCTGTGGATATACTTTTCCCCTTTATGAAACCGTGTTGTTTTTCATTTATAATATGAAATTTATTAAAAAAATCGATAAATCTGTTTGTTAAAATTTTTTCGAAAATTTTTGAAAAAGAAGGTAACAAACTTATTGGACGATAGTTCTCAATATTATTTGTGTCCCCTTTTTTATGCAAAGGTATTATATTTGCTAATTTTAATTGGTCCGGGAATACACCATATTTAAAAGAGTTATTTATGACAAATGTCAGTGGAATCAAAAGGCAGTGTATATATTTCTTGATTATAATGTTATAATAAATTTAAGTACAAAATAATATTAATTATAAATAAAATAATTTTTAAAAAACAATATATGTGACTCTGCACAAAGAAACCCGGTTAGGGAACGTTTAAGTATTACGTAACGCTCCTAGGGGGGGGGTCATTTTGGAGTGTTACGCCCATGTTAATGGCATAGGAAAATACCGATACAGGGGAGGGGGTCCAAAATGATCAAAATTTGCATTACGTAATACTTGAACGTTCCCTTAGCGTGTCAAATTTACGTATTACTTTTTTTTAAATTTCATTTCCCATTATTTTCTAATTATTTTTGATTTTTAGGTTGGCAGAGCTGGTAAAGATACAGACGAGGCATCCAAGAAAGTAAACGAACTCCTGTCCAACGTAAACAGCATCATAGCAGAACTTTCAAATCCTCAAAACTTAAACGAAGATGAAATTGAAAAGTTTAGCGAGGATATAAGGAACTTAGAAGCAAAATTAAAGGCAGCAAGGTTAGAAGAGAAACTTGACCAGTTGCAACAACAGCACAGATCGCAGGAGGATTTAGTTGAACAACACAAAAGAGATATCAAGAGATTACAAAAGGATGTTGACAATATTGAACAAATCACTAGGTCGCTTCCTAACGAATGTTTTAAACGAGATAAGGTACTAGAACCTTAAAGAATCTTTTATTAAATTGTCGTTTTTTAAATAGTTAAATTATAGTTTTTTAATCCTTAGCTTTAGTCTCAGTACCTTTCGGACATTCAGTTTAAGCCCTAAATCCGAGCGAAGAAGTTGGTATGTTGAACAGTGATTTTTCACGTGTTCATTTAAAATTTGACGGCTTAAAAATACGCCATGTCCCTAAGTACAAAATAATAAAAACAATAACCCTATTGTTTTTATTATTTCGTACTTACGGACATGGCCTATTTTTACCCCGTCAAATTTTAAACTAACACGTGAAAAACCCTGGTTTACCCATTGCAAAAAATATATATTATTTTTTTTTAGTTTAATGTTAAGGTGTCTGTGGCAAAGGGTTAATTATTTTCATAATTAACATTTTCAGTAACTAGGTTTGTTTACAACAACAATTTTAGCAAAATATATTCTAATAGGTAAAATATGGTACAGTTGAACCCACAAAAAATGCAAGTTTTAAATATACCAAAATGTCAATTTTATTTATTAATTATTTTATAGTTTAAGTAAGATTTTAAGAAAGAGGTTAGAATAATTTGACTTTTTGTCAGTTTTTCTTTGAGTTTATTAGTAAGTAGTCTTTAATAAGTTATTACAGATAATAACGCGTGAATGCGAATAATGTTAAATAACAGTAACTGTTGTTATATGAAGCTGGAAGAAATAGAAAACTAGAGCAAATATAGAGGTTCCTGATCTGCAGAAGCAAGGTCTTCACAAGATTTTTATGTTAATAAACTAAAAAAACATTTTGAATATTTAATCATATAAAACATTTAAACACAATATTTAGTAAATCTTATGGGAAATAAAACTTTAAACTCCTTAGTAATGAAATCGATACCCCCAAGCAACAAAGCCGTAACTCATATATTGTCATTTTTCACGACAGCTAAATTTCTAAAATATTTTTTTTTGTTATTTAAGGGTGGGTAAATGATTGAAGTGGAAAAGGAAGACATGCGATACGTCATTTGAAAGCTTATAAAATTCTCTATTTAACTGTATAAGTATTTATTGATTATTTATTGTTTGTTTCTGATAATATTCAAGTTTAAGATTTTTTACTTTAGTGTTTTTAAGTAAAATTTTGGTTAAAATGGCCTGTGGAGAAATCTGCGTAGTACCACCAGGTGTGTCTTTTTTCAAGGCGTTTACCTATGAGTATATCTCAAAATGGGTCTAACTTGAGTTACGTCCTTGTTGCTTGGGAGTGTCGAAATATATAATTTATAAAAATTATGATCTTCGTTTAAAAAAGGTTTTTTTGCTGCATAAAAATTTCCAATCTCGGAATTATGGATGCGGCAGCGGGCGGTGGTTTTTGAGCCAGCAAAATTTTTATCGTTTATAGCCTGCACCGCGTCTCGTAAAGGGTGTTCTCTTAAACAATTAAGTAAATTCTCACTTCCTTCTTCCAAACCGCTTCCTACTGTATCCATTTTTTCTTCAATCTTAACAAAGCTCTTCGAATCATCAAACTTTGCCGAGTCCACTTGCTCACATCCTGCTTCCAATAACCCAATAGCTTTCTTAATCACTTAATTGATTGTCTAATTATGTACTTAATTAAATTAAATCTTTTATTGATTATGTACTTTATAATAATTATAATTAATTTTGACATATATTGTCAACATTGACAACTGTATTGTTTGTAAACAATTACTCAATTTACACAACTAGACTTTCTATCTTGTTTTTTTTTCGGATCCAACTGTACCCATTTGCATTTTTAGTAATGAGTTTTAAGGCAGACTAACATCTCTACTCTAAATTTCTCTACTCCCTAACATCCCTACTCCATAACATCCCTTCTCCACAACAACTCTACTCCGTAACATCTCTACTCCATAACATCTCTACTCCGTAACTCTACTCCACACTATATGCACTTTATTAGCCACTTAATAATAAATGAGCAGTTCAAAGAACAAAGAATCTTCTTCTTCTAGATTATTTTATTTTTTTCCTAGAAAACGTTTATCTTTAAATGTAAATCTAGAACAATCATAAATGAATTATTCTAAAAGCAACAATGACCGCGTACTCTTAACATGCACTAATATGTAAGTAATTAATAAACTGAATTCATTTTTGACAGTGACTTAGCATGACAAATATTCTTTTGAGTTAAGACAAGTGGCTAATCGAGTGTCTATAGTGTGGAGTAGAGTTGTTACGGAGTAGAGATGTTATGGAGTAGAGATGTTACGGAGTAGAGTTGTTGTGGAGTAGGGATGTTATGGAGTAGGGATGTTAGGGAGTAGAGAAATTTAGAGTAGAGATGTTAGTCTGCCAGTTTTAAGAATAACATATGAATTTAGATAATTTAACTATTTAATAAATGTTTGAACTCAACTTGTATAAATATTTAAGTAGATTTATAAATATAATTTTTATACCAAAGACCAATAAAAGAAAACCTTATATTATTTAACAAATATTTTTTGAATTTTGTATTAAATTTGTAATTTTTGTATACCTAATTGTTTTGTAACTAAATACATATTTTATAATTGTTTTCATATTTTGTATTGTCATAGGAAAACTTGCGCTTATATTTAATAATTGATTTGTCATACAGTGCGGTCCATTCATCTCGTAACTTTTGAACAAGTTCCGATATCGACTTTTCATTTGTGTCTAAATGTAATTTTACTTTTACAGTATAGGGTGCCTATTTTAATTCCTAATGGATGAATCCATTTGGGACATTAAAAATGAAAATGGTGAATGTACCAAACCGCAATTAAAAAACATCATCACCAAATACTGCAAACATCCCAGATGTATAAAGTTTGAGGTGCTGGTGTATGTTTAAAGCAATCACCTTCATTACGTGGACTTTTGAGCATCTATTATAAATAAATAATAAATAATATTATTTATTTAAATCTACAAAATAAGCGCAAATCTATAAAACATTTTCTTAGGATAATAAAATATTTAAAACTTTTTTAATATAAGGAAATTATTAGTGTTCGTAGTCCACTGCCATATTTTTTGTGTTCTTTAAACAAATTTAGATTTTAGCTTTTAATTAGGAATATTTAATAGAAATAATTTTGTAATTACAAATGTTAAATAATTGGTAAAATATAGAAACATATTACACAAATAGCATTTTTCTTTTCTCACGCAAAATAAATACCATCTAGATAAAATTTATCAATCCTTATCTTATTATGATGCTTTTTAGGTGTATTATATGCAATATACAATATCAGTAAGTACTTAAGTGTAAAGAAAATGATGAAAATCTGGATATATTTATTTTTCATTTTATTTATAATAATTAAAGGTAAGGCCCACATAACTAAATTGAATAAAATTAAACATAATTATATTATTAACATTAATCGGAATAAATTCAGTTATGACTAATCAACGTTGAAAATAAACACAGAAATATAGGCTTACGGAATAATTTTGCCGAATTATGAGGAAAATTTTTATAAAGGTCACTAAATCGAAACATTTGACGACTAATTTGTTACACACAACAATATTGAATATACATATTAACTATAAATATGTAAATACAGTTCGTGCATTAAGTCTGGAATCACCCGATTAACTTTTTAGTTACAAGTAAAACACAAAAACCCTCGGATAGGTCGATTTTTATTTTTAATTTTGCAAATTATGGTGTAATAAAAGTTATTAAAATTTGCACTCCCTTGCACCCTCACCACCCAACTTTTTTTTTTTTCAAATAGCAACCCTTGTGACACTTCGTTGGAAAGGTAATTTAATAAGCTTTCCAACGGTGTATAATAAAGCCTAATTTGGTAAAGGGCTAATGATAAAATGCACAATTTAGTTTATTATAAAGACATGTAAAGTATAACTTTAGTTCACTATAAATGTTCAAATTGATATCCTTCAGCTCTTTGACAGTGGACAGTAAAAAAAACGGGATTAAAATCGATTAAATACTAAACATAAAATTGGTCAATAAAAAGAAAAAAAAATGCATTTTTCAACAGGGTATAAAATATTACAATAAGTTTAAAACAACCTTATTTAGATTCTCAGGAAGGTGCCAAGTAGGAAATAGGGCAACAATTACCATATTATGCGTAATATTTCACACAAACAATGTTTAAATAAAACATGCGTTTTTTCATAGACCCTTTAACAAATTAGGCTTTATCATACACTGTTGGAAAGCTTATTAAATTACCTTTCCAATGATGTATCACAAGGGGTAGGTTGCTATTTGAAAAAAAAAGTTGGGGGTGAGGGTGCAAGGGGGTGCCAATTTTGAGAACTTTTTTTAAACCAAAATTTGCAGAATTAAAAATATAAATCGACCTGTCCGAGGATTTTTGTATTTTACTTGTAACTAAAAAGTTATTCGGGTGATTCCAGACTTAATGCACGCACTGTATATCGGTGTTTTTCGAAGATAAATTTATGTAAATATTTAAAACCTCGCGTCAACGATAGAATCGACGCGGCGCCTATGCGAGCACTGGAAATTCGCCGATGACTGGTTATTAAGTAAGTAGGAGGTTTTTGGGTTTCGGGCAAAGTTATCAGATCTAATTTCTTTTGTTTTTTGTAAAAATTTATTGGACGTTTCAATCGAGGGTTTGGGTAGTTTTTAACAATTAGCTAAAATAATTAAATAAATAATAGAAAATATACATTGTACATTGTTTATATTTTTAAGTTAAATTTTAATTTTAAGATTAGGTTTATTTGTTGTAACATTTTTTTTAATTTCTTTGTTGTTTTTTAAGGCCCTCCTATATTAATAATACATAGCATAAAACGATGCCGTGATTGGCCGTCATATATCTTGTGTGCAGGCTTAAAACATTTCGTTTATGATTATGCGAGCCTGTTGACGGCACTTAACCCTTACCCTCTAGGGTGTCACAATTGTGACTTTACTTCTTTAATTTTTCTATAAGGCAATATTAATCCAAAACACTTTTATAGACTTTCTATGTATGCAAACAAATATGCAAATTTAATTCAGTATAATACAGCTCTCCTGAAACTCTAAGGAAACAAAAACTCGGGCAAAAACTAAAAAAATCAGTTTATTTTTTATTCTTTTTTTCTTTTTTTTTATGCATAGCAAATATAAAAAAAAACACAATTAAATCAAAAAATTATTATTAGTTTAGTCTCGGGAGGGTAAGGGTTAAGTAAATTTAAACCACTATTTACTTGAAAAAGAAGCTGATTTTTTACCTCCAAACCAGCTGTGCTAGCGATACTGCCAATATGAAGACAAAAATTCATGAATTTTTACTTTTTCTTTGAAATGTTTATCTTGATTAAAAATTTTCCCGACAGACCGACAGATACATTTTTTCGCACAAATGTCGAAAAATGTTTAAAACAATTTGCAAACGCAAGATTTAGCCCCAAATTTACTTATTGCTTGCTTGCTTTTATCGGGGTCGAAGGGGTTAAAATCATTTTTTTATTTTTTTTAACTTTGGGAACGTTCTAGTATTACGTAACGCAAATTGTACCAAAATTCATACACTTCATACCCCGATTCTCGCGTTATTATAGATCATATTACGGCTATCCCCACCCCCTAATAGGGGTTGTGTTAGTGTGGGTAGCCAAAAGATGAAATCTCTACAGCCTTGAATAACGCGAGAACCGAGTCATGAAGTGTATGAATTTTGGTACATTTTGCGTTACGTAATACTTGAACTTACCCTTTTCCGTTGCTTTAATGTTTAAAAAAAATGAATATAGGGAAATGTATTATTTTGTTGTCAGCAGTATCTGTTATGGTAAAAAAACATAAAAATGATATTTTAGGACAAAAAATTGATGAATGTAAAACGAATATATGCTACAAAGAGGTGGATAAAGCATATCAAGAATTATTAAAACTAATAAAATCAGCAAACAAAACAACTATTTTAAAACCAGATCAAGATCAAATTCAAAATCTTATAAACGAGTTCAATAAAATTATTACAAATAAAAGGGATCTTATTTTATTGTTAACTAATGCAACTCAGTTGGTTGAATCTGTGAATGAAAAAGAAAAAGAATTTACAGAAACTAAAACAGGAATAAATGATTTTTTACAAGAATCTAATAAACTGCTAATAAACGGCAAAAATCTTCAAGATTTAATAAACAAGTTTAAAAATAGCAAGAAAGTATGCGATGAAGCAGAAAAGGCGTATAAAAAATTAAGGCAAGTTTATGTAGGTTTTACAATTTTTTTGATGGTTGTTGATTTTTTTTAAATACACATTTTTTCCTAATATACATAATACAATTTTCCTGATATACAAATTAGTTATTAAAGTACTAGTTTCATAACATACGTTTTTAGCGCACGAGTACAAGTTTAGAAAACGAGCCGCGAGTTTTCTAATGTACTAGTTATTAACGTGTTATGAAACGAGTGATTTTTACAAATTTTTCTATTTTGCTCTAAAATTAAAAAAAAAAACATTTAAATTTATGACTGATTTAGGGATTTTTGTTTTGGATTGGCATTACAGTTTACACCATGTTTAAAATTCTAAGAACAAATGATATTTTGATATATTTTATAGTCATCTCTTCTCTTTTTTACTGAAATTAACCAAGCCACAACTTTAACATGGTAAAAATAACCTAAACACAAAAATTTGTAGAAAATTCAACTTTAAAGCGACATTGACATTTGTACGGAAAACGTCAAGCGATAGGCCAGGTCTGTTGCCAACCCAAAAGAACAAAAAGTACAGACCTTTTATGGGCCTATAAGAACACGCAAAATGCGTGTCATTATGAGCTTATAAGAGTCGCAACATAGAAAAATAAGAAAAAGTCCAGCTGATTAAATTAATATATAATATTAAAATGTTATTTGTAGATTGGATATAAACTATACCGATATAATGGATGCAATTAAATTCAACCTAGGAAAACCTAAAAGTAAGGAAAAAACTACAAAATAGAGAAACAAGCAGTGAAGATATGTAATACTACGCATTCCATTATATACTATTCACAGTAAATGGTATATTGGATTTTTCCAAATATATTAAAAAAAAATAAATAAAAATTTTTTAAAAAATTCTTTATTAATTAAAAAAAAAATCAAAAAAACTTTTCAAAAATTTTTTTTGAAAATTATATATTTATTATTTTTTTAAAAAGTTTAACCCCCTATACCTTTTTTCGTTTTTGGGGGGATTGCTTTGAAAAACAATAGGGATCTTTCCCTCCTAGAACTTGATTTTTCCTGAAAATTTGGAGTCGATCGGATTACGTTCTTGAGTTATCGTGTTTACGAAAAATGTCAGACGCACGGAGGAACAGGCGGACATTTTTAAAGTTTCTTATTTTTTGTCTATGACGTTTTTGGTGATTTTGGGAAATTCGAAACTACCGTATTTTATTTGTAGGTTTTTATAGGTTTTTTTTTGTATGAATTTAAATACAATATCAACAAAAAGAAAATTTTCTTCAAAAACCACAAACATTTAATGGCCCATGTGGGTAATTACTCAAAAAACTGGAAATTTCTTTGAAATCCACTCCATCATTCTCATATAGCACACAATATCCCCCGAATATCCTCCCAATGTCCTCTCAATGTCGCATGTCCCGGGACATTGGTCGTATATCCCAAGGATATCCCGAAAGGTATGTCCTAAGGATATACGGCCCGTATCCCAAGGATATACGGTATGTCCTTCGTGCATTCCAGGGACGTCCTGAGGGGATGTCTCGTGGATTTTCTTTCGGATGTCCCTGGGATATTCTACGATGGCTTTTCTTTCATTATTTTAAATTTATCGTGTTTTTCGTGACTTTAATGGCGGATGTTACTGTCGGTGTTTGTGTTCTGTTTATGTGTATAAGTTTTTTCCACTGTTATTATTAAATATTTATATTGTGTTTTCCTCTGGACAATTTCGTAATACCCCTCCCTGAGGCAAAAAGGATTTCTCACGATTTTGACAATTGTCACGATTTTTTTTGGGATTTTCCTCAGTATTTTTCACGATTTTGTCACGATTTTGTCAAGATTTTTTTTGGAATTTTTTCTTAGGTAGGCCATAAGCCCTAGGCCATAAGCCATATGGCATAGGCTATAGGTAGTTTAATTTTTTTGCTAGGCGCGAAGTTCAAGGCTTGCTTCAAGGCGCAGAAATGCAAAGGCCGGCCCTGGATGGGTCTTATTAGGGTTATTTCACGTGGAAAACCTCGTTACTATATCCTGAATTATTAAATAAAAACCGATTTTTTTAGCCACTCCCCTACGACGCATTTTTAGACATATGTTTATAGGAAGTTGTTTTCATATTTTATGATGTAGAATCACCCCTTAAAATTTCGAACCCTATTTCAAATACACCCTTTATACTGGTAGTTTTATACCTAAAGGAATTTTCCTGTATGAAAATATGTCAACAGCGAATAGTCTACAATGAAGATTTTACACTTAATAAATATCTAGCTATTGTTATTACAGGTATTGTAAATTCAACGAACTAACAACTCTCTCTCTAGAATAGGCATTTCATTTGTAAAAACTGACAAAAACGTAGCCAACATATACATTTGTCTGTCTTACTCGCACAGCTTTGTTCTAACAGAGACAACAATAACAGTTACTGGTAATTGTTATTGTTCAGGCCTGA
The DNA here is from genome assembly GCA_958510825.1 of Brachypterus glaber. Classification (NCBI taxonomy): domain Eukaryota; kingdom Metazoa; phylum Arthropoda; class Insecta; order Coleoptera; family Kateretidae; genus Brachypterus; species Brachypterus glaber. The sequence goes on from OY294045.1 coordinate 9,640,175, forward strand.
ATATACCTACTATTTGTTTACAAACAACCGAGATTTTGGCGATACTTTATATTAACGGTATGCGTATTCTAGATAGAAGAGTTGTAGTTCGTTGTGTTAATTAATTACAGGTAATGAAAACATATTTGACTTGATAAATGAATTCATACAAAATAACAAAAAATACAAAATATTATTAAATGAAACTATATTGGAAAGTATTAAAATTCAAGAAGAAACAAATGGAATTAAAATTACTAAATTATTGAAAAATGAGTATTTTTGCAAAATTATCAATGAGAAAATCAAGGCAGCTATTCAAAGAATAAAAGAAAACAAAAGAATGTTGGAAATATTAATTAGAAGTATGTATTAAGCATAGTTAGATTAGATATTCAAAGAACATTACTTAATAGTAATTATATACAAAGGTTGAGAATACATTTTTTGTAGCCAAGCGTATTAAATCCTGAGCAGCGAGGGATTTAAGAGAGCGAGGCTATAATAGTCTTTTCTACCCTAGTTTTTATATTAGTTTTTTCACTACTAGCACTATTTAGCTATTTTTATTCAAATAATAAAATCAATTATTAACAGAAATGATCAAGTAAGTATCCATGATCAATGATATTCGCTCAAATAAATACTTTGAACTGAAGATTTTAGTTTTTTTATTTTTTTTTTGTTTTCATAATATTTAATTATTGATTGTATTAATTGGTAATAATTATAATTAATTATATTTATTAAATAAAACGTTATTTAAAGCTATTTTCTGGGGTTTAATTAGTAAAAATTGTACATAGAACTGAAATATCGAAAGTGACAGAAATCAATTGTTTATAAAATTTACTCCTACTAGGAGAGAAAAAATTATTATTGCTATAGGTGAAGAAAATTGATTTCACTCTCTGAAAACATGATAAAGAATGGTATGTTCTAAAGCTAGTAGTGAAAAAATAGTATATTATTTACCAAGTGAGAGAAGTTTAACCTAACTATTAATTGGAAAGATATATAACTTATTAGAGGTTATTCTAACGTCATATTTCTGACGTTATTATAAGGTCAGTAATGTTACGTCCCTGGGCCTTGACTTATACACGTCACTGGAACAAAAGTAAAGGCATATCCACAGCCTCGCATAACAAGCATAGTACATAAGAATGCGATGCCGTGATTGGCTTGATGTGTCGTCATGTATCTTGTAAGCCAATCACGGTATCGCATTTTTATGTACTATGCGTGTTATGCGAGACTGTGGATATGCCTTAAGACATCATGATATGATATGTTAGTGCCCAATAATTGATGTCAAAAAGGCGTCTTTTGGATTCCTGGGTATACCATTAACCTACAGTGCGGTCCAAAAGTCACCCCCCCCCCCCTTTTAACTTTTGAACGAGTTGAGATATTGACTTCAAATTTAGAACTCTTAAATAAGACAACTTAAACCATCTTTTAGCATATATTTTATATTTTCAGCTCTTAAAATGTGGGCAGGGGGGTAAAAAAATGTGCCCTCATGCCCCCCTGCCCACATTTTAAGAGCTGAAAGTATTAAATATATGCTAAAAGATAGTTTAAGTTGTCTTATTTAAAAGTTCAAAATTTGAAGACGATATCTCAACTGGTTCAAAAGGTAAAAGGGGGGGGGTGACTTTTGCACCGCTCTGTATATTGTTTAGTTATAGCAAACTTTGCTTCTAAGCAAATTACTTGTAGCTACTTAAAAATTAGGACCTAATTGTACTTCGGTCGCACACAGAATTAATTGCTATTCTTTATTTTTTTAGGTCTTAAACAATATATTAATTTTAAAATAAAGATGGCAGTAGATTATATTAAAGCAATAAAAATGGATATTGCTAATATTGATAAAGACCTTGATAAATTTGATAAAGCAATACCAGAAACTAATTACGTAATGGACGATAACATAAGCGAAAATATTCAAAAAAATAACAACAAAATTAAAACCTTATTGGAAAGAATATCAAAATTGCAGGGAATATATGACTTATTTAAACTTACTTTAAATAATGAATTAAAACAGGTGAATGTAAATAAATTTTGTTTTGGTTTAGTAAAACAAATATAAAAATGGCTTTCCTCAATGGAGATTTCTCCCATTAGATTAGACAGGGACAAAAGTTCTACCCAAAAAGGATAGAAGACATACATACACTCCCACTTCCACCCAACCAAACAAATTCTGTATTTGTTCTTTGTTGAATAAATACAATATTTACTTGGCCGGGCGAAAAGTGTAACTATATTTATTTTATTAAAGAAATTACTGGCGCCATCTAAATTTTAGTAGAATTATCTTATTCTACAGATTCACATTAGCTATGTTCGTTCGTCTCTCACTGCTACACTTTCCGGCCAACCAAATAAATACTGTATTTGT